>OY730482.1:10439680-10717922 GCA_963422695.1 Xylophagus ater | reverse complement strand
ATCAATTCAAGAGCCTGGACACTGACCATGAAATCATGCATCGGATGTTACAAAGAAAGCAATCCAACAGCGAAACTTTTGATGATTTTTACGATTCGGTTATGTCTTTATACCATCGGTTAAGAATTCCTATGACAGAAATAGAATTGGCGGACATTATGAGAGAGAACGTCAAAGATAAGATCGCAAATCTTATTTTCGGAATGCCTGCCATGAGTCTGAGTCACTTTCAGGAAGTATGCCGCAAAGCGGAACGCCATCTTTCTGAAAGAGAACCAAGACGAACTTGGCAAAACCCAACAGGGCCCATCCATGAACTGGATGATCTTGACGAACGTAATTTCTCACATGGACCGGATTCGGTAAATGATAGGACTGATTTGGATAATGATAAACTTAGACCCGCAAACGAAATGTTACGCACCACTGATTTTCGCCAAAATAGAAACAGTCAGGAATTCGGTGTAGATAACTCACCTGCTAGGACAAGCTTGCCAGACTCTCGCTTCAGACAGGAAAATGATTCTCATCTCCCATGCCAGGATTTTAAAAATGATTGTGACCCCAAAAGTTATTCGTATAACCACCAACAATATACTAGAGGTGGCCAATCTTTTCCTCGCGAACCGGTATCGAATCGATATAATATTAATTCATCCCATTTCGGTAGTAGTTTACCATATCAACCTGCCGAACTCGATAGTAGTATTCGAGGGTATGTGAGCGAAAATATGTGGTTAAACGGAATACAAGATCATTTAGAAGCTGTGGATGCTAATGGTAGATCACGGTTCAAGTATTGGAACTGTGACAATATTGGTCATGGTTTTTTCGAGTGTACGATACCACAACGATCCTTCTTTTGCTATCGTTGTGGTAGAGAAAATGTGTCGTTACCGATGTGCCCAAAATGTAATCCGGGAAACGCACAGAGGCACCGAGAGACGCACGGGAATCCCCGGTTGCCAATAATGCCCCCGGACCAATCAAAATCGAACCAGCCTTGAGTCCGAATCTATCATTGCAACCAAAGTCTCCGCCTGTCATTAAAATTTTGAAACGCGAAACGTCAACTAAAATCTCGTCTAGTAATAAAAATATACTGGAAAGGTCGAATAAAACATTACATCAACGTCAAATGGAATATGACGAAGCCAGAAATAGAATAATCGGTACTGTACTAAAATCGAGTAAAATTAGTAGGTTTAGAGAAAGGTGTAAACAAAAGAAGGTATTGGGTAAAATGGTAGAATCTGCTTTTGTGAAGCTTAAACATGACGATCGACCATATGCTAAGGTGGAAATCGACGGTGAATCCCTTTTTGGCCTTTTGGACAGTGGCGCAAGTGTGTTCAGTCTAGGCGCTGCCGCTTTAGATTTCCTCGAACGTCATAAAATTTTAATTACTGGTCGTCCCACCACAGTCAAAACGGCTAATGGTAAAGCTCAACCTGTACACGGGCAAATTGCAATTCCAATTACCTACCATAACATTAGTAAAACACTTTCTCTATACGTCGTACCAGGACTTACCCAAAATCTACATCTAGGTGTAGATTTTTGGAAAGAATTCGATATAGCTCCGACTATATTTTCTAAAAACGAAACTTTAGATTGTTTGCCAATTCAAGATCCCAACACACACGCACTTAATTCGGAACAACGCGCGTGTCTTGAAAGCATCTTAACTTTATTTCCTTCCTTCAACCAAGTCGGTTTAGGAAAAACACATATAGAAGAACATTTTATTGAGGTAGAAAACGCGGAGCCTGTAAAGTAACGCCACTACCCTGTTTCCCCTGCGGTGCAAGCCCTCATGTATGCTAAGTTGGACCGTATGTTGGAATTGGATGTCATCGAAGAAGTGTCAGCGCGTGGAACTCTCCTGTATTCTTGGTGCGCAAACCTGGAAAGGTTCGCCTCTGCCTCGACTCCAGGAAAGTGAACACCCTTACGAAAAAGGACGCTTACCCACTTCCACATATAGAAGGCCTTCTCAGTAGACTTGAGAAGACGTGTTTCATTTCAAGTATTGATTTGAAGGACGCCTTTTCGCAGATACCGTTGGAGAAGCAGAGTAGGGAAAAAACTGCTTTCACAGTGCCTGATAGACCGTTATACCAGTTTACAGTGATGCCATTCGGGTTCTGTAATGCTCCTCAAAGAATGTGTAGACTGATGGACAAAACAATTCCAGTCGAGTTAAGAGAAAACTGTTTCGTCTATTTGGACGATCTGTTAGTAGTTTCTGAGGATTTTGATTCTCACGTTAAACTTTTGGCAACCATTGCACGTTGCTTGTCTTCTGCTGGACTCACAATAAATTTGGAGAAAAGCAAATTTTGCATGAAAGAAGTTAGATATTTGGGTTACATCGTTGGTAACGGATGTTTAAAGACCGACTCAAATAAGTTATCTGCAATCTTTGACTTTCCTGCACCTACCACTCCAAAACAGGTTCGTCGATTTTTGGGTATGACAGGATGGTATAGGCGGTTTATTGCCAATTATGCCTCCTTGTCGTCGCCAATTACTGACTGCCTAAAGAAGAGTGCCAAGTTTGTTTGGACAGCGGAAGCTCAGGTAGCGTTTGAAGCCTTGAAATCTTCATTAACTACGGCCCCGGTATTGGCCAACCCTGATTACACTAAACCCTTTATTATACAGTGCGACGCAAGTAAGACCGGTGTTGGGGGTGTTTTGCTGCAAAGCGACGACGAGGGCAATGAGAAACCCATCGCATATATTTCTCAAAAGCTGAACTCAGCACAACGCAACTACAGCGTGACGGAACTGGAATGTTTTGCCGCGGTGTTGAGCGTTAAGAAGTTCAGCGCCTACGTCGAAGGTTTGACGTTCAAAATAATCACCGACCATGCGAGTTTAAAATGGCTCATGAGTCAGCGCGACTTGAGCGGACATTTGGCTCGATGGAGCTTAAAGCTTCAAGCCTTTGATTTCGCGATTGAACACAGAAAAGGTTCAGAGAATGTGGTGCCAGATGCGCTTTCACGTGTTTACGTGGACGCGATTTCGGAAATAGTTTCGGCACCTAGCATAAACCTGAATTCTGAAGCCTTGAAATCAAAGGAATATCTCGACCTGATCGATGCAGTGCAAAGCAACGCGGATAGGCTGCCTGACACGCAAGTGTCAGATGGCTACGTGTACTTCAAGACAAGCTTTAGTACTGGCAATATCTTTCAGGAAGATCGATCGTGGAAGCTTTGGGTTTCGTCTAGCCTTACGGACGAGCTAGTTCGCCCGGCGCATGATCCTCCACAAGCTGCGCACGGCGGTATTACCAAAACCTTGTATCGTTTGCGGCAAAGATACTTCTGGCCTGGTATGGCTAGCGAAGTACGTAAATATATCGCGAGTTGCATCGTATGTAAAGAGTCTGAGGCTCCAAATAGTGTGTTGAGGCCGCCAATGGGCAAACAAATCGAAGTTGACAGACCATTCCAGTACCTATATATCGATCTGTTAGGACCCTACCCTCGGTCTAAGCATGGTAACACCACCCTCCTAGTTGTTTTGGACAAATTTTCGAAATTTGCTTTGTTCAAGACACTACGTAGGGCGTCTGCCGTGCAGATCACCGATTTCTTGGAGGAAAACGTCTTCAATTTATTCGGCGTATCCGAGATTATATTTTCAGACAATGGACCGCAATTTATATCTAAAGAATTTCGCAAATTAGTTGAAGCGTATGGTGTGAAACACAATCGTACAGCTATCTACTCATCACAAGCTAACGCATCAGAACGTGTAAACCGTTCATTACTATCGGCCATCCGCTCTTATGTTGGCACCGATCATAGGGATTGGGATCAAAATTTGGGAAGCATCGGCTGTGCTCTTCGGAGTACAATCCATGCTTCTACGGGGATTGATCCATATTTTCTTGTGTTCGGATCCCACATGATCACACATGGCTCGACCTACGAACTGATGCGGAAGTTAAATGGTTTGAATGATGGTGAATTGGTTGTGTCCTCGAAAAAAGACCAGCTTGAACTAATTCGCGAACGCGTCAAAAATAATTTGTCGAAAGCTCACCAACAGCATGAGCGGATTTATAATCGTCGAACCCGGGTAAAGAGATTTATTGCCCGACAAGAAGTCTACCGAAGAAATTTCACGCTTAGTGACTTCGCAAAAAATGTCAATGCTAAGCTAAATCGTAAATTTCTGAAGTGTCTGATTGTTCGTGCGATTGGCGATTCCCTCTATGAGGTCGAGGATTTGCAAGGTAGAACCATAGGGTTTACCATGCCAAAGACTTGAGGCAATAGTTAGTTGGGAGCAAATACCTACTGTCGCAATTTGAATCGGATCATATTTTTCTTTCTCTCAAAGTTTTGGTGCCCGGCTAGCTCAGTCAGAAGAGCACGAGACTCTTATTCTCGGGTGTGGTCGAGCTCCACTTTGGGCAGTACAAGTTTTTACGTACCACTCAAACCACCCACACGCTTTTCAGCTACGTCAGGGTTGATAGATCAATCCCTGACGCATCTGTGTTGTAACGCGTGGGAACAAAAAACTGTCGATGGATCAGATTTTTTTTCTGACAGTCAACAGTTTGGAGTTTCTACGTGAAACCTTCTTGCAGCCTACACGGCGAAATTCAAATTTCAAAAGCTTTTTCTTCTCCCCGACAGGATGGCCATCTATCGCAAGCAAATTTTAAAACCATTTCAAGCGATCTTAGTGACAGTTAGAGCCATCTATTTCCGTTGGGTTACAAACGAGAAAAATTCAAAGATTCTCTTTAAAGAAAGAGACAACAAGAGAAAAAATAAACCAGTTATCAAAACACGAGGCAAAATTTTGTATGAAAATGCTTCGAATCCGTAAGAAAATATGGTCTGCTTTTTTTGAAACAAGTAGAAGGAAGGAGACGGATATAGATATTTTTGTGTTATGTTGGTTTTAGATGAAAGTTTTTTTTTGTGGTTGAAAGGGAGTCTTGTTGGAAGCATAGAGTAGAGTAGTTGAAAAACTGCGAGGATCGAAATTCGGAATTAAAAAAAAAAACGTTTAAGGTTTTTGAAAGAAAAATGAAAAAGAATAAAGTTGATACAACTAAATAAAATTTAAGGTGGCGATCGGAAATAATGGAATGTGAAAAAAAGAAAGAAAAATTACATGAATTTTGAAAATTTTATTCAAAAAAAAAAGAAAAAGGAACGCGTGTGTTTTTTTTTGATAAATGTAAAGAAAAAAAAAAAAAAGAAAAATTACATGAATTTTGAAAATTTGATTCAAAAAAAAAAAAAAGGAAAACGTGCGTTTTTTTTTGGGTAAATGAAAAAAAAAGAAAATGGTGAACGAAAAGTGATGAAATTTAATTTACGTTAATAGATCTGGCTTTACTTCAGAAAAGATATGTGAATATAATAAAAAGAGAAAAGGAAACCGGTAAAAATTTTCTTTTTACAAAAGAACGCGTTTTTTTTCTATGATGAAGCTAAAGTTAATAAAATTTAATTTGCGCGATATATTTGGCTCGACTTCCTGAGATAGGAAAAATGTGCGAATTCTAAAATTAACTCTTAATATAAAAATTTGAGGAAAAAGGGGGCATAAATAAATAATTTAGGCTAACACTGAAGAGAAAATGAAAATCTGATTACCGTAAATAAATTTCGAAGGAAAAGAGGTTTGGCTATTAATTTACAACTTGCAATTGGGTGCTTGGTGAAAATCCACTTTAGTTCATTACCATATTAGGATCAAATTAAATATTTACACATAAATGTCAGCAAAGTCGATATTGTGACTACCTCATCATCATTTTCGGCATATAATTAATATCGGAATTGTCATCAAACCTAATTTCAGCCCGTACAAAAATCAAAAAGGGAAGGATCGAAAAGAAAAGGAACAAACACCAAATTAGATTCGAAAATTTATCAAATAATTTTAAACGTACAACACCAAAATGGCGGAAAACCAGATGGAGACCAAAATTAATTAATTAGTGTTTATGGCATATTTTCTGACATTTTTCTACCATGTAGTCTGATTGACACATTTTTCACGTCATGCGAATGGCTCGTGCCATGTTCTACCATGTAAAAATGGTTGTATTGCCATGTAGTGTGATAAGATTAAAAATTGTACTACCATGTGAAGAAACGGCATATGGCACTACATGGCCGGAGATTTCCGCATGGCAGATCGGAAAAAACTAGGCTGCCATATAAACACATATGACACAATATTTTTTTTTTAATTTTCACACATGATTCGAATTTAAGTTTGTGTTGATGTGAATATATTTGCATTTCATTGTGGCGCAGGTAATTATTGCATTAAAACAATAATATTAATATTTAAGATAAGAAATAGTGGTAGAAATCTAAAAAAATCAATTCATAATTTAAATAGAAAAAGAAACAATAAAAAATAATGCAAAATGTATTTTAATTTAAAAAAAAAATATTTTAAATACACTTCAAATATGTTTGTACTGCCAGTCTAATTCATCTTCGTTGACGAAGAACTCAGAAAATTCTTTCTGAATTTCTCTGGCATTTAAGGATGTTGAAGCTGTAGGTTCTAAAGCCATCATTCCTGTGATCGCATTCTCACCGGGAATCAATTTGTTTTTAGGATTGTAGCGATCTAAAGTTTGTGGTGGTGCGTACTTTTGTCTCTTAGTGACAAGCAGGTAGTTGTGCAGTGCGCAACACGAAAGAGTAATTTTTTTTTTGTTTTTTCGGCGTCCGACGCTATAGGCTTCCGCAAGACGCGAAAACGTGGTCACATTATACCGAAAACATTCTCTATAACACGACGTGGTATAACCTCTATGATAAACTAACCTCTAGATATGCTTTAACAAGCACTTTGCAAATAGCGTCCAGCACTTCATGAATTATTAATGAAATAGTTGATTGCGGTATGCGAAACAGGTACAAGTAAATTACTATTTTATATTATCCAACTTCAAGTTAATTATCGCGAATACACAAAAAGAAAGAAAATACTATTACATTTATTTATTGAAACTTTTCAAGGCATGCCATGTTTATTCATGGCAGTAATTTCGCATACAATGTAATATAGTGTGCCATGTATATGGCACACATTCGCATGACGCACTGTGGTGCCATGTACTGTGTCATACAAAAATGGCAAATTTGCCATGTAGTGTGATAGGGTATGTGCCAAAAAATTATATGGCATGTATTTGTGCCATGCAATAGGTGCCATACACATGGCACTTTGTCATGTAGTCTAATACTAGCTCAACAAGAAAACAAAGGAAAAAATAAGAAAAATTTCAAGGTTTTCTTTTATTTTATTTTCTTAATAATAATTATATAACTCATGGAAAGGCGATAGAACAACTATCGTTTTTTTTTTTCTTGTATTTCTTTTCTCACAGGATGGTTACGGAAGGGGAGGGCCTCCTGGTTCCGGATCTGGGTGAGTGTCTGTAAATGGAAAAAATAAAGAAACAAACAAAAAAGTAAAATAAAAGAAAGAAAAGGAAAGATGTTTAGAAAATGGAGAAACCTGTAGGAACAAATAAAAGGAAACAATTGGTTTTTTTTTTGTTGTTAAAATGAAGTTAAATTACATTTTAAAATCAAATATTGCAAAATTAAAAAAAGAGAGAAAAAAAAGAGTAAAATCAAATCAAATTTTCACTTTGAATTCAAGTTACCCTATTAAAGGTTAAAATTGAGTCAAATTTCATTTCAACTTCAAACTTATCTTATGGAAGTTAAGATTGAGTAGGGAGAAAGAGAAAAAAAAAAAGAATTTCGGTTCAAATATTTGAATTTTATAAAACAAACATTATTACTTGTATAACGTTAAAATTTCAGATCAAGTTCCAAATTATACTATAAAAGTTTTTTTTTGGCCAATCAAATTTGTATTTAAATAAGAACATAAATAAATGTCTTTTGATAATGTACTCTAGATAGTTTTGTTAATACGGGAGAGATAGAGAGAGAGAGGAATTGAGAGGGGGGCCGAAGTAGGACATAAACGAACAAAACAAGGGTCCATGCTCATTTAAAGGGGCGAGTATGGACATATGGGGGCCGGCATTCTGCTGTCGGTCCATGCGGGAGGGAAGTGCCCCAAAGTCCGCTTGGTAATAACATCTCTGCCAATCGGCCCCGACATGCCTCGCAAGGCTTTCGCGTTAAGTTCGGTCAGTTTCGGTGACCAAGAACTAACGAACATTCCCTTTATTCGGTTGTTTTCGCCACAACCGAATTTTCCTTGCTTGATAGCTTGTGCTATCACCGTAAAGTCTAAACGACATTAATACTCATATGCACGCATAAATAATTATGTGTAATTTGATGGTAGATGGTGGTGAACAACGACCCACCCCTCCGGCGAGCTAGCAAGCGCAACTCAGCTTGGCGTGCAGCCTTTTAGTTGTTCACTTAAGCTGCACCATCTCATATCTTCTCCTCGCAAGGAAGAAGATATGCCGTAAGGATCATCAGGAGACTTACATTCTTCGTAACAACCCCATATGTAAACCCCGCAGTTACAGTCCTTAAAAAACAAAAAATCAAGTGGCTTTGATGGTATTTCCAATATGGTCATCAAAAAACTTCCTCCACAAATTCTTAGATTATGGGTAATTATCTTTAATAATTGCTTAAATATTGCATACTTTCCTGTAGCGTGGAAAACCTCAAAAATAATCCCGCTAAGGAAACCTAAGAAAAATGACCTGCTTCCAAACAGCTATCGCCCAATTTCCTTACTAAGTTGTGTAAGCAAACTTCTTGAGCGAATGGTTCATACTCAACTGACCAATTTCATAGACGACAACGACATTATACCTAACTTTCAATTCGGTTTCAAAAGAAGACACTCCACAGCAGACGCTTTGACACTACTACACAACAATATTGTACACAACATGACAAAACACAAAATAACAGTAGCGACGTTAATTGACTTAGAAAAGGCATTTGACTCAGTGTGGATAAATGCACTCGTCTGGAAGCTTAATTCCTTCAACTTTCCTATGCACCTCATCCTATTTATATCTAATTTCCTAAAAAATAGACAATTCTCCGTAGTAAACCAAAACTCCCTATCCAATATCCTGAAAATGCCCGCTGGTGTCCCGCATGGAGCCATTATCTCACCTATACTATTTAACGTTTATATATCAGATATCCCCGCATCACATACACCTATTTACAATATCACAAATCCCAATCCCTCCAACACCATAAGCTTTGCAGATGATCTAATCACATTTTCAGCCTCCTGGTCAATTGACAGCGCCACGAAAACCCAAACAACAGAACTACAAAGACTATACGACTACCTGACAAAATGGAAACTATACACTTTGCCGGACCTGACTCCAAATACAACAAAAAACTAAAGAAGGCAAAATTGACGGACGTCACCATTAACCGAATTAAAATAAAAAATACAAATACAGTAAAATATTTAGGCTTTACCCTACAACAAATTCTGAATTGTAATAGTCACATAGAAACAATGTTAAACTAAGCAAAGGCGGCACATGCAATATTGTATCCTTTCGTCGGCAGACATAGTCCTTTACAAAAGGATATAAAAATCCTCTTGTATACGCAAGTAATACGACCCACTTTTACTTATGCTGCTCACATATGGGCAAACAAAATTTCCAATACTCAATGGAAAAATATAGAAATCCAGGAAAGGAAATGGCTTAGAAATTGCCTAGGGGTTACTTACAAAAGAAAGAACAAATACTACAAATACGACAATACAGTGACAAACGAAGAACTTTACAAATTAGGAAACATAACTCCAATCAAAAATTTTATTGCTAAACAGACAAAAAAATACATCGATAAAATAAATCACCACGAAAACGAACTTCCCACATATTCACTTCCGACGGATCAAACAGTAAAAAAAATATACGAACTATTTCAACACAAACCAATCGGTTGGCAGTTGGAAAATTAGCCTGAAAGTTATTCAAAATTTAAATTATAAATAAAATCTCAACAGGTTAGACAAGCCCTAGCCTGTAAACACATGTATTTTTTGTTTTTGTTTTTTATTTTCAAAAAATCTATTAATCATTACTCTAGCTTTAAGTTATCAATTTTTAAATTGGAATGAAAAATTACATTTATACCTTAGATAAGTTAGACTTAGTTTTAGACGTTAAGGTAATTTTAGGCAATGAATTATGAATTTTTCCTTTAGATTTAATTAATGTGTGTGATGAATTAGAAAATAAATGGAATTTAGAAATCGAAAAATCGAACAGAAACAGTTGAAGTCTAAACTTCGTCAGAGATTATACAAGGCAGAGATTGGAAATGTGATTAATTTGAGGAAGCGATTAGGAAAGCGATTTTGAATATAAAAGTGAAATTGTGATCAATTATCAAAATAGTGACTGTGTATTTTGAAATAAACTGATAAATAATTTGTAATGATTAAATTATTGAAAGACAAATATTTTTAAGACTAATTGTAACGCAGAAATTATTATAAATAAAGCTTATACACTAAATTCACATAAATAAAAAGTGTTATCATTTTAATAACATCGAACCGAACGGGTAGCACGTCACAATATTTAATTATAATAAAACAAAATCTTTTTTATTCTTAATATTTTTTGTTTCGACTTTATTTTGCAATTTTTCATAAAAATTAGTTTTTTTTTGAGTGAATTTACGGAGATGTGCTAAGGCACAACCGCAATGGGGGATTGAAATGCTGAGTGGAACATGAGGAGGGACTTTATTTTTTTTATTTTTCTTGGTCTTTTTTCTTTAATTTTTTTTTCTTTCGCTTTACCGAATATTTAGTAGTTTTTTTTAATAAATTATGCATACAAGTCGCTGACCTAACTCTGGCAAACAGCCCTGAGACACCTGGCAAAAGTGTGCAGGACCGGCAAGCTCACATGAAAAACAAATAACGATCACATTAGTAACACTTGATGAGATAAAATAAAACGTCTGTTTTTGTAAATGGAATAAGAAAATTCTATTTCATTTTACAAAAATATATTTTTAGAATGGTCACTAATTTTTGTCTTTTGTTGGAAAATTAGGAAATGAAATTAATTGTCCATTAGTGCCGGATTACACGCGGTGTTTTTTGGGTAGAATTCTACCGAAGCCATAGGTATCGGTGGGTTGGCGGTGAGGCAGAAGATCTACCTCTCGAAATGCTGGTGCAACGGAGTTTTTTATGCACACAAACAAAAGTCACTGTTTGTGTCGGTTTTGAAAAAAATTTAAAGTTCAGGCGCGCCATTTGATTACTGACCGTCAACAGGTAATCATAATCTAAAAGTACATAGTAAATAGTAAAACAGTAGATCCTAACAGTTTGACGGTTTAAGTTCGACTGATGCTGTGCTCACACACATTAATACAATCCTTGTGTAGCTTGTATAAAAGACTATGGTATGAATATACCTCGTCTAATCGTTTTGGTAGATTTCTACCCAAAACTTGACGGTAGATTTCTACCGCGTGTAATCCGGCAGTAAGGTATAGAAATGGTTTTTATTCTTTGCATGAAACATGAAAATTAAAATGAATAAGCAAATTAAATTGAAAAAAATAAAAATAAAATTGTAACTTATTGATAGGAAATTCCAACTATTTTGCAGTAATCAGAAATGCCAAATTTGAACTGTCAAACTATGCTGTGCTTTCGTTAAATCCGCGATTTACATTAACGCTCTGAATTTTTTTTTTTTTTTTTGAAAACTTTTATTAAATCTTATTTGAATTAGCCCGCGACAAAACAAGGGTTCCGTTCACTCGATTACACCGGTGTGAAAAAAAGTCGGTGTAAGTAAATGTCAAAAAAGCCGGTGTCGAAAAATGTAAGTTGTTTGCGAGTGAACGGTCGTAGTCGTAGTCGTAGTCAATTAGTGTCATTTCGAAATGTCAATTGGAGAAGATACGCATTTATAGGTTAATTAATGTACTGTAATTATTAAAATTACTTTCATGAAATCTGTTTGTTTTTAATATTTAATTTAGTAACAAATTTTTACATAAAAAACATATATTATGATTTTACTTTTTTTTTATAAATTTAATATTTTAAACTTTTTTCGAATATATTGTATTTCAACGAATTGAATATAAAGTTATTATTAAAACTATAATTTTTCTATAAATTTGCCAAATAATAAAAGAAAATACTGAATTCTTAAAAAGTTGTTTTGAATTCAAAATCTAACTGACATTGGTTGAAAAAAATTACTTTTTTTTACACCGCTGTTAACCAGTGAACGGCAGAGTGTCGGTGTCATGACGTCATCGTAGCCAAAACATGTTGACCAGTGAACGCAAAAGTGTAACTTTTACTCGCTTTTAGTTCCTTTTAGTTGGTGAGTGAACGCGGCCAGCAAAATAACTGAATTTTCTTTTAGCTAGGACAGTAACCCTTACGATGAAAGAAGAAAATTGCTTTTTATTAAATAAATAAGAGCTAAATTTAAACAAATATGAGCTGAATATTAATTAATTTCACATATAATTATGATACAAATGAGATACTAATTAATAAAGTAATTTGGTACAAAATCGGTGAAAGTTAGAAGGTGCTCCTTGAATTTGACCCAGTTCCAGTTGACCTGTGGCCTATAAAAGGCGCAACCCAACAAGGCTCAAGATCACTTTTACTTTTCAGACTGAAAATCCAATAAAGATTTTCGACTATGGGAAAGCAAATTGGTCAAAATTCGGCAAAGATTTCAAAGCAAAGGTTACACAAATAAATATCAACAATATGACAAACTTGACCATACAACAAATAGACGATACAATAGACAAACTGACAGAGAACATAAACGAAGCTAGGAAAAACGCTGTACCTAAAATAATACTGTGACGTGCTACCCGTTCGGTTCGATGTTATTAAAATAATAACACTTTTTATTTATGTGAATTTAGTGTATAAAGTTAATTTATAATTATTTCTGCGTTACAATTAGTCTTAAAAATATTTGTCTTTCAATAATTTAATTATTAGAATCAATTTATCACAGTTTTTAAAAATTATTTCAATAATTGATCACAATTATTACTTTTAAACTCAACGTTTCTGTTATGCGCTAGGCTTTACTCCGAATGTTTGAAATACACAGCTTGGCTCTTTGATTTGAATTGAATTGAAGACCCGACCCTCAGCTGCTTTTATACCAAATTAGAGTGTTTCGGAAAGTGCTCGAAAGGTCTGGTCGTTGGCTTTCTAAAAAGTAGATGGCGATATTTCTCGAATGGTCGATGATGACATTGTTTTGTTTTGATATTTGTTTATTCGAGAAATGTCACTGCGGTTTCGGTCGTGCAAAAATTAATCTGGTGTTTTCTGGGCTTTTCTTTTACCCAGAAAAAGTAATAAATAAAGTGTAGTGTTTACCAGAAATATCAAATTTCCTTCTCTTATAAAGAAATTGGATATTTCTGGTATTTTTTTAGTGCACTACCCCCTCCTTAAATCTGTTCGTCCCGAACAGAATCTTCTGAAGCCGTCCCGTGATACGTTGCTAGCCGATTTAAATGAACCACTTTCATTTTAGCACTTGGAGATCTTCGTATGCGATATACGACGTCATTTATCCTTTTTATGACGGTATATGGACCCTCCCATTTCGGCATAAATTTAGGTGACATTCCCTTTTTCTGTTGTGGATTGTAAAGCCATGCCAAGTCACCATCCTGGAATCCACAGCTGTTCGTAGCAATGTCGTACCTTATTTTCATTCGATCGCTAGCAATCTTTATCCGATTCCTTGTTATGTGATGTATCTCGTCTAGACGATCCCTCAGTTTATCGGTGTAGTCACTAACTTCCATTTTGTCACATTCTGGTCTACCAAACATTATATCCACAGGAAGGCGTATATTGCGTCCAAACAATATTTCCGATGGAGTATGTTTTGTACTGTCGTGGTCTGCAGTTCTATATGCCATTAGGAACAATGGAATGTGTTTGTCCCATTCACTTTGGTTGGATGTTACCACCTTTGATGAATGTTCCTCCAGGGTTCGTTTGAAACGTTCCACCATACCATCAGATTGCGGGTGCAGGGGTGTTGTTCTGGTTTTATGTATTCCCAGCAATTGGCATACTTCCTGGAATACCGCTGACTCGAAGTTCCGGCCTTGGTCCGAGTGTAGTTCTAGTGGAACCCCGTATTGAATTATCCAGTTTTCAATTATTACTCCTGCCACTGTGGTAGCTTCTTGATTCGGAATGGCGTACACTTCCGGCCATTTGCAGAACTAGTCGATGACAACCAACACGTATCGGTTCCCTTGTTTAGACTGAGGAAATGGTCCAGCTACATCAATTGCGATTCGTTCAAATGGAGCGCCAACGTTATATTGCTTGATTGCTGCCCTAGTTCGTCTCTGTGGTCCTTCGCGCGCTGCACATGTGTCACATTTTCGACACCAACTTTCAACATCAGCTCGGCAATTTATCCAATAGAATCGTTCTCGTACTTTTTCTAAAATTTTGTTGACTCCCAGATGTCCCCCTGAAGTCCCACCATGTACTTCACCAAGTACCTCATGTACTTTGGACTTGGGCACAATCAACTGCATTAGTGTATCTCTACCATCAGAAGATTCCCATCTTCTACTGAGAACGCCATTTTCTATTTCCAGCGAGTCCCACTGAGCCCAATAACTCTTCGTTGTACTACAATAAGCCGCAATATCGCTCCGTCCCGGACGCTGATCTTGTTCTTTCCATTCAAGGATTGGTCCAATATCTTCGTCCTTTAACTGTTCATTTGGAGTGAGTGGCGAAGACCTCCAAGAATGCGTGACACGTCCACCACGCGGGTTCGCTCTGGGCAATGCGTTTACGTAGCCGACAGTCGCCTACCTTCTTATACCCAGAATCCTTTTCCTAGCCCACATTGCCAGTAGTCCAACACTAAAGCCAAGGTGTGTAAGCAACCGTGCTGATGGCTGAATGATATCAGGTGTTAAAAATTGATATCGCTAACGGTCTCCTTGGGGCACCAGGCGCCACCCCATTGTATCTAGCCTTGCGTCCGTAAGGGAGCTCTGCGGATGTGGACCTTTATTTCTCGCCATACTCGTGGGATCCAAAATGAATACCAATCAAATACAAAAAACAAATAAAAAACGTACTGAAACTGAAGCTGAGACAGTAGAATCAGCTGACGTACTGAGCACGGATGAACTGGTAGCTTCAGATGTCGAAAATGACCTGTTGCTAACACCACCAGAAATTGTCCAACTGGAGGAGCTGCTCACCTCCTCACCCCAAAAAGGTGATAAAGCCAAGGAAGTATTTCTGGGCGACGACAGGAACAAGGAGCCGGAAGGACCAGTTCTTGACGAAGCTGCGGAAGCACTTGGCAAACTAATGCTCAAACACAAGTTTGAGTACTTCTCGGGTGCATCTAAAAGACGCATCAAAGCCATGATTATACAAGGCATGGCGCCTGAAGAAGCGAGGAAAGCGGAACGAGAGAGACTCTCGACACTTTCCAGACCTGATAAGGCACAAAAAAGCTCCAATCAAGCCTCAAAAACAAACTCAAGTCGAGAGGACCTGAGGAAAAGAGGCAGATCAGATGGTAGCACACCAGAACAAGCGCCATCAAAGCAGAGCAAGTTCTCTAATGATAACGGAAGGCAGGTAGAGGGTAAGAGTAAGCATATCAACCCAAAGCCTAGCACGTCCAACATCAAAAGAGATGAGCCGCAAATTGCAAAGAGACAGACTATGAGTAAGAGTAAACATGACAACTCAAAGTCTTTCACTTTCAAGTTGCCCTTTAATCAGGTTGTTGCCGGTGAAAAGGTAGCAATTATTCATGCGCTACATCCAGAACACACTCTGTCAACGGATGAGCTAGAAAAGATAAAAGTAGCTTTGTTGGATGAGATCGATAAGCTAGATGAAGAAAGTGGGCTACACCCACAATTCTCAGCTGCATCGCAAAAAACAGCAGGATGGCTGTCGATCCATTGCAATGATAAAGCTACTAGAGACTGGCTTCTCAAACTGGAACAGACTCTCAAGCCGTGGGAAGGTGCGATGTTGAAGGTGGTTCAAGGTGACAAAATGCCCAGAGCCACTCTCTGTAAGACATTCGTACCATTAACTCCAGCTGGAACATTATCTAGTGATAAATTCCTGCTGAGGCTCAAAAAGCAAAATGCAGGCCTGAACACAACACCGTGGCGGGTCCTAAAAGCGGTGCCAGAAAGTAATGGTGGGCAGACGTTTATTTTCAGCATAGACAGTGCCTCTGAGACAATACTGGACAGGCTGAAATATCGTCCACACCTCAACTTCTCACCCATCCAAATTAGGAAGGTCACTGGTAGAAACACCAGTAATCAAGGGAGCAAATTAAGCACCAAGGTTCAAGCGTCAAAGGTTAGGAGACATAATGCCCTACCGGAGACAACCATAACTTCAGCAGTTCAACCTAAGCAACCAACAGAACAGGTTATGCTGGAGGAAGGTTCTATAAAAAAGTAAGTAATCATGGGCATTTTCAAGTGTATCCAAATAAACCTACAACACGCCAAAGCAGCCTCGGCAGTTTTGGACAATAGGTTTAGCAAGGATCACTTGGAGGTAGCTCTTATCCAGGAGCCTTACTTACAAAAGGACCAGATAAGAGGACTAACTGCAGGTGAGTTACTATATAATTCTGTTGGCCTTGGCAAGCCCAGAGCATGTATTATGTTTAAAAAGGGTATTAAATATCTTCCCATTTCAAGGTACTGCACGAAAGATCTGGTAGCAGCACTGGTGAATATACCATCCCAGGGGGGTAGTATAGAGATAATATTATGCTCAGCCTATCTTCCTGGTGACACATCAAATCCTGTCTCCAACGATCTGAAGGACCTCGTGAACTTCTGTAAGCTGAACAACAAACAGCTTATACTTGGTTGTGATGCAAATGCACACCATACTATATGGGGAAGCTCAAACATCAATGATAGGGGTGAGTATCTTCTCGAATTTATTAATAGCAATAGCCTAGAAATCTTAAATAGGGGCAATAGGCCGACATTTATAAATAAAATTAGGCAGGAAGTCCTAGATTTAACTCTGGGTACTCCTTTTATCAACACCAAAATCTATGATTGGCACGTCTCTCAAGAGATATCTATGTCCGATCATAGACAAATCAGATTCAATATTGAATCTTGTAAAGTAGTATCTGAGACATTTAGACAACCAAGTTCAACTAATTGGGCTGATTATAACCAACATCTCAAGGAGAGCTTGGATGACTTCAAACCAAATGTCAAAGATATCATAAGTATAGAACTAGCTTCTGACAAAATTAGGGAGTTAATACTAGATGCCTACCATCATTCCTGTCCTGAAAAAGCTCGCAAAAGCAATCGCAAGGTCCCTTGGTGGAACAGCAAACTTACTGTTATGCGGGCCAGGACAAGGCAGCTTTTCAATAAGGCCAAAATAAATGGTGGCTGGGAACTGTATAAAAACTCCCTAACTGAGTACAACCTTGAAATTAGAAGGGCCAAAAGAGCATCTTGGAGGAGGTACTGTGAAGAGATTGATGATCTCTCCACTGGTGCAAAAATCCACAAGGTGTTATCAAAACGGCACACTAATAGGATAGGATTGTTAGAAAATCCTGACGGCTCAGTTACTAAGAGCTGTAAAGAAACGCTAGAACTATTAGCTAAAACCCACTTTCCAGACTCTATAATAGTTGAACAAGGTAACGTTAACTCTCAACTTGTATCAACTTCTACCAAACCAAATACGGTAGACTGGAAGAATGCTTCGAGGATATTTACAGCAAATAAGGTCAGATGGGCAATAAACTCATTTAAGCCTTTTAAATGCCCCGGAGAAGACGGCATTTTCCCTGCCTTACTCCAGAGGGGAATTGAAACTGTAATACCCCTAATTCTAAAAATCTTTAGAGCCAGCCATGCATGGGGTTACATACCTAATGCATGGAGAATAGTGAAGGTGACGTATATACCGAAGGCTGGGAAAGCATCTCATACCCAACCTAAGTCATTTCGTCCAATCAGCCTTACATCTTTTCTACAAAAAATCATGGAAAAGATTCTTGATAGGCATATAAGAGATAATGTGCTGAAAAGCAATCCATTACATAAACATCAATATGCCTATCTGCCGGGTAGATCAACTACACTTGCGTTACAGAACCTTGTTTCCAAAATTGAGGATTCACTCAAAAACAAGGAGCTGGCAATGTGCAGTTTTCTGGACATTGAAGGAGCGTTCGACAATACCAGTTTCGACTGTATTACGCAAGCTTCCTTACGAAAAGGGGTAGACCCTAAAACCTGTAAATGGATTGATTCTTCATTGAAAAACAGGCTTATAAAATCCACAATGGCACAGGAAACACTAAAAGTTTCGGTAGCTAAGGGTTGTCCACAAGGAGGGGTACTGTCTCCCATACTGTGGTCGATTGTAGTAGATGAACTATTGCTTAAGCTAGCGAAGGCTGGCATACAAGCTCAAGGCTATGCTGATGACATAGTCATTATAGTCAGGGGAAAGTTTGAGGACACTATCTCAAACATCATGCAGCACGCACTAAATTTAGTTGCGGCATGGTGTTTGGAAGTGGGACTCAACATCAACCCTAAGAAAAGCGTTGTGGTCAACTTCACAAGAAGAAGGAAAAGGGAAAATCTTATTAAACCTACTCTTTTTGGCCAAACCATAAGCTTTAGTAATGAAGTTAAATTCTTAGGGGTAACTCTAGATGACAAACTAACATGGAATAGCCATCTTAATAATGTCATCAATAAAGCGAGAATAGCTTTATGGACCTGCAGAAGTCTGGTGGGTGGTACTTGGGGTCTTCAGCCCAAAATTACACACTGGATTTACACTTCCATTGTCAGGCCCATTATAACCTATGCCGCACCGGCGTGGTGGCAGAAAACTGAGCAGAAAGCTGCTCAGTTAAAACTACAAAAACTGCAAAGGTTGGCATGCGTAGGTATCTCTGGGGCTATGCGCACCACCCCTACAGCTGCTTTGGAAGTTCTTTTGAATCTTCCACCATTACATTTGCAAATACAAAAAGAGGCCAGAATAGCGACCTACAAACTCCTTACAGATGAAGATCTGGAGAAGCGTAGAGCTGCACATGCTGACCTCTGTAATGAACTAGGGAAAGACCCTATCCTCAGCATACCCATTACGGATAGTATGCTAGTTAGATACAATTTTGAAAAGCCATTCAAAGTAATTATACCAGAACGGTATGAATGGCAGACCAACCCTCCAAAATTTGACTCTAACTCCTTAGTCTGGTACACCGATGGATCTAAAACTAGCACAGGGGTTGGTGCTGGGGTCTATGGTGTTCAAGCCAGAATAAGCTTATCAATCAGTCTAGATGAATTCTCAACTGTCTTTATAGCGGAAACACATGCTATAGAGCTGTGTATACGTGAGAATCTCAGGCTGGGGTATAAGCATAGGAAAATCTACATCCTATCGGACAGTAGAGCTGCCATATTAGCTCTGCACTCATACCAGATAAAATCAAAACTGGTATGGGACTGCCTTAACATCCTTAAAGAATTAGCGTGCACAAATAGTGTCACTCTAATGTGGGTCCCGGGACACACTGGCTTAGAGGGGAATGAAAAGGCTGATCAACTGGCCAGAGAGGGCTCAGATAAACCCTTTCTACGACCAATCCCTTTTTGTGGTATCCCACTAAGCACAGCAAAAGCAGCCATAAATAAATGGCTAGATAGAGAAAGAATGAACCACTGGAGGACAACGCCCGGTTGTCTAAAAGCCAAAAAATTCATTCCTTCTCTGTCAAAAAAGAGAACTCTTGAACTTCTGAACTTCAGAATTAATCAAGTCAGGCTCTTGACAGGCTTCCTCACAGGCCACTGTCGTCTTAATTACCACCTAAATAAGATGGACAGATCAATATCTCCGATGTGCAGAATCTGCGGTAAACACGGGGAAACGGCCGAGCACATTCTTTGTGAATGTGATGGCCTATCTACATATAGATCCAAAATCCTCGGGAAAAATTTTCTAATACCCGTCGATATTATATCTAGACCTCTCAAGGACGTTTATGGGTTTATTGGCAACCTAGCGTTCGTGGGAGAGCTCTAGGAGTCTTAGGGTACCACAATAGGTCATTCCTGGCCGCGGTGGTTTTTGGGTTGTGAGCCCAGCCCTATCACCAATCTAATCTAATCTAATCTAACTGTTCATTTCAGATGCTAGTCTCGTCATCATTACCTAATGTACGGATAGCTACTATCTTGTTCACATTCCTGCAGTTCTTAATTGTTTCCTCAAAAACCCCTTCAGCATCTACGACACTGGATTTGCTTCTTTTCCTTTTATTTTTACTTTTTGACAACCCCGTATCTTGAGTTGTCAGTCCAATGTCGTCCATCCGTTTCACTTCTACAACAGCCTTCGCATCTGACTTAACTGGTTGGCCTCGTAGATTTGATTTGCTACCACTGGAATCTGCTTCCTCCAACGTTAGCGGGAACTCAATATTTCCACATCGCAATAACCTATCTTCAATGTTTACGCTCACTTCATTCTGCTTCATGAAGTCCAGGCCCATGATACAATCGTCCATTATATCAGCCACCAAAAATGTACGCCGGAACACATACCCATCTAGCTCCAATGCTAGATCGACTTCCCCAAGAATCGGAGATGATTCATCCGTAATGGTTTGAAGCACCCTGTTACTGCTTTCACTGATGTGTTTATGATTGATGAGTTTCTTGTTAATGATGGATTTACTTGCGCCTGTATCTATGATAATTCTGCACTGATGACCAGCAATTACACCCTGTACCGTTAGACTGTTGTTGTTGTCTTGCATAAGCGAGGCAGATACAACGATGCTGGGGGCATTATTCTTTGGAGCTAACTTGTCCCCCTTTAAGTCAGCTCCTTTTCGTTTCACGAACCTTTTTGTTTTGTTGTTGGGTTCGGCCACTTATATTGTACATGCCCCGCTTTCCCGCAGCCCCAGCATGTGATTTTCCTGCGTGTGTTTCTGTCCCCTTCTTTCTGGATTGACCACAGTGCTTCCTTTATCTGCTCCCTGAGGTCTTTGATATCCAGTTGCGGTGACTCTTCAGTAACTGTAGCAGCCCTGATCCGTGGGACTGATCTCGTAGCTTTCTTCGCACCTTGTAATGTCAAAGCGAACGCCAATACTTCTTGTAGCGTTCGCTTTCCGCTAACCCGGACGCTATTTTGTATGTCCGCATCCCGTATGGCGCTAACGAATCTTTCTCCCGCCATCTCGCACCGCATCTCCACAGGGTAATCGGGATAGGACATGTATACTAGACGTTCAATCTCCGCTGCTAATTCCTGAAACGTTTCCGCAGATTTCTGCGTCCTGTTGATGTGTTCGTTCCGGTATACATCCTTCATGTGGTTGTCCCCAAACCGATTGTCCAATTGCATTACAATGTAATTGTAATTTTTCTCATTTTCCGGTGAGATTGTCCGCAATAAATCGGCTGAGTTACCCCGTAGAGCCAGAATTAATGCTGTGGCTTTTTCGTTATCGGACCAGCCGTTCGCATCAGCAGCCGCTTCAAACTGTCGTTTGTATACTGGCCATGAAGTTTTCCCGTCAAATATCGGTGGCTTCATCGTTCTACCTGATGACTCAATATTTGGTTTATTTTCTTTGATATCAGCCATTTTTGCTTCTATTTCTGCCACTTTTTGTTCCAATTTTTGCTCAACGTTGCTGACTTCAGTGGTTATTTTGTCTTCCAATTTCTGCTCAACTTTGCTTACTTCCGTACGAACTGTAGAGACTTCTGTACTAATTTTAGTTTCAGGGTTCGCAACACTGGATTCAACTTGAGATTTTAATTCACCCATACTAGACTCCATTTTGGTTTCTAGTCCAGAAACGCTTGTTTTAATTTCATTTTCAAGACTAGAAACAGTTGATTTCATTTCATCTTGTAAACTGGGTAGACTGGAAGTAGTTGATTTTAATTCGTCTTGTAAATTGGAAGCATTTGTTTTCATTTCTTCTTGTAAACTGGAAGCATTTGTTTTCATTTCGCCTTGCAGACTAGTCTGAAGACCGATCATCATGGCCATAAGCGTCTTTAAATCATCTTGAACACTTGCTGTTGTTTTAGCCGCGTCTTCGTTGGTAATTTCTTCTTGGTTTCCCTCTTCGTTGTTGATTTCTTCTTGTTTTTCCTCTTTCAGAATTTCATTAAAGTCGAATGTGCTACTGTCTAGTTCTCTTGCTACACATTCAGCGATTACCCTTTTCTTTTTATCAGTTTTACTTCCCGTGGAAACTAACTTCCACACACGCAGAACTGTGGATAGTTCTGATGTAGTCAAACTGTCTAATAATTTACTTTCCATTGTTCAAATATTTTTAATTGTTCACGAAATTCTTATGTTCTATCGAAACTTCTCGCACAGTATCTAAATACCACGAAATTTCCTTGTATAATCTTAATTTCTACGAAATTTCTCGTACAATCGAAATTTTCACACGATACACGACGTATAACCTCAAATTTCGCACAACCGAAATTTTTATACAACTCATACAAAAGTACACAAAATTTCTTCTACGCCCCTGAAATTTCTCACACCGTTGAAATTATTATACACTCAAATTTCTTAATAACGAATTTCTTCGAAATTTTTCCCACAGAAGTTTCTAGTTTAATTTCGAATTTTCTTGCAGAAATTTTTAGCACAATTGTCTTTTCCGCACTGATTCACAATAAATAATCCCACTTCTGACACCAATGTGACCTGCTACCCGTTCGGCTCGATGTTATTAAAATGATAACACTTTTTATTTATGTGAATTTAGTGTATAAAGTTTATTTATAATTATTTCTGCGTTACAATTAGTCTTAAAAATATTTGTCTTTCAATAATTTAATTATTAGAATCAATTTATTAGTTTTTAAAAATTATTTCAATAATTGATCACAATTATTACTTTTAAACTCAACGTTTCTGTTATGCGCTAGGCTTTACTCCGAATGTTTGAAATACCCAGCTTGGCTCTTTGATTTGAATTGAATTGAAGACCCGACCCTCAGCTGCTTTTATACCAAATTAGAGTGTTTCGGAAAGTGCTCGAAAGGTCTGGTCGTTGGCTTTCTAAAAACTAGATGGCGATATTTCTCGAATGGTCGATGATGACATTGTTTTGTTTTGATATTTGTTTATTCGAGAAATGTCACTGTGGTTTCGGTCGTGCAAAAATTAATCTCTTGTTTTCTGGGCTTTTCTTTTACCCAGAAAAAGTAATAAATAAAGTCTAGTGTTTTCCAGAAATATCCAATTTCCTTCTTTTATAAAGAAATTGGATATTTCTGGTATTTTTATAGTGCAATACTAAAAAATACACAGTACTCATACTCTACCAAGAAACTTTCGACCCTGTTACAGGCCAAGAAAAGACTGAGACGTAAAATACACAGATATTTGTCAAACAACGCATGCGTAAAAGACTATATTTATTTTCAACTAAAATCTAAATTGAAAGGACTGAACTATGAAATCTCGACTGAAATACAAATAAACATAAACACTAGCTTTAACAGTAAACTCAAAGACATCAAAAAGGATAACAATTTATTTGGAAACATAAACAGACTAAAATCGAAAAAATCAAATTTGACCATAACTAAATTAAACATAAATAACAAAATAACTTACGACACATAGACAATAAATAATGCATTAGCCACAAACTTTTTAAAGTCGCATTCTCAAAAAGAAAAACTAGACACAGTCGAACATACAAACCAAATAAATACCGAGACTAAGCTCATCCTAGAGACACAAAGAAACTTTAAAAAAATAATCCCACTAAGGAAACCTAAGAAAAATGACCTGCTTCCAAACAGCTATCGCCCAATTCCTTTACTAAGTTGCGTAAGCAAACTACTTGAGCGAATGGTTCATACTCAACTGACCAATTTCATAGACGACAACGACATTATACCTAAATTTCAATTCGGATTCAAAAGAAGACACTCCACAGCAGACGCTTTGACACTACTACACAACAATATTTTACACAACATGACAAAACACAAAATAACAGTGGCGACGTTAATTGACTTAGAAAAGGCATTTGATTCAGTGTGGATAAATGCACTCGTCTGGAAGCTTAATTCCCTCAACTTACCTATGCACCTCATCCTATTTATATCAAATTTCCTGAAAAATAGACAATTCTCCGTAGTAAATCAAAACTCCCTTTCCAATATCCTGAAAATGCCCGCAGGTGTCCCGCAAGGAGCCATTATCTCACCTACACTATTTAACGTATATATATCAGATATCCCCGCATCACATACACCTATTTGCAATAACACGAATACCAATCCCTCTGTAATGTAATAAAATATTACACATACTTCTAGTTATAAATCATATTTTCAAACCAAAAATTACTGTAGACATTTTTCGGCGAAAGTTCTACTTTGTGAATGAAAAATAATAAATTGCGAAATGCATTAAAATTTCTTGATGCATTTCGAAACTCATTATCGACAAAAAATTACATTGATTTTGTAATACATGTTATTGGCATGAATTATGAAATCAATGAAAACATTTTAGAAAGAAAGTAAACCAGAACTATTGCATAAATGTTCTGCGACCTAAAAAATAATGAGTACAAAGTATGAATTTTCTGCCTATAAAAAGAGTGGCTTTGAATAACCAAAAAGTCAGTTTAAAAATATCGGATAGCCATTAACGACTTAAACTAAAGTCGTTACGTTTTTTTTTAACAAAAAGTTGAGTTCAGTAAAAAATATCCGGTACGCGGGAACGACGTAAATCTAAGTCGTTAAGTTTTCAACAAAAAAGCTTAAGTTCGGTTTAAAGTAGTAGAAAGTGAGTCAGTAAAAAAGAAAAAAGTTGAAGAAGAAATGCTCGAGAAACGAATTGCTAGCGAAAAAGAAAAGTAAAGTTTGACGTAAAAGTTCTGTTTTGAAGAAGTTTAAAATGAAGAGAATTTATAAAAGGAATTAAAAGTTCTGTTTTGAAGAAGTTTAAAATTGGTTTAAGAGAATTTATAAAAGGAATTAAAAGTTCTGTTTTGAAGAAGTTTAAAATTGGTTTAAGAGAATTTATAAAAGGAATTGAAAGTTCTGTTTTGAAGAAGTTTAAAATTGGTTTAAGAGAATTTATAAAAGGAATTAAAAGTTCTGCTGTGAAGAAGTTTAAAATAAAGTATTTATAAAAGGAATTAAAAGTTCTGTTTTGAAGAAGTTTAAAATAAAGAGAATTTATAAAAGAAATTAAAAGTTCTGTTGTGAAGAAGTTTAAAATAAAGTATCGATTTAAGAGAATTTATAAAAGGAATTAAAAGTTCTGTTTTGAAGAAGTTTAAAATTGATTTAAGAGAATTTATAAAAGGAATTAAAAGTTGTGTTTTGAAGAAGTTTAAAATAAAGAGAATTTATAAAAGGAATTAAAAGTTCTGTTTTGAAGAAGTTTGAAATAAAGTATTGGTTTAAGAGAATTTATAAAAGGAATTAAAAGTTGTGTTTTGAAGAAGTTTAAAATAAAGAGAATTTATAAAAGGAATTAAAAGTTCTGTTTTGAAGAAGTTTAAAATAAAGTATTGTTTTAAGAGAATTTATAAAAGGAATTAAAAGTTGTGTTTTGAAGAAGTTTAAAATAAAGAGAATTTATAAAAGGAAAAAGACTCGTGTTCTTATTTAATACCAGTTAACATAGTGCTCAGAGGATCAGGCAGCAAGCAGAACATTATATAAGTCTTATATATATTAAATAAATTATAACACCACCCAAGCGTTGTTTAACAATTTACACCATCCAATACACGGATCGACCCAAAATCGAGCTAACAACATCGCGATTCCTCTTTCTAAAGAAAACTCTATCATCTTCACTAAACAATTTCCCGGAGAGAGCCACGAGGGTCTCCTGTAGGGCTAATTTACACAACACCTCCAATACCATAAGCTTTGCAGACGATCTAATTACATTTTCAGCCTCCTGGTCAATCGACAGCGCCACGAAAACCCAAACAACAGAACTACAAAAACTATACGACTACCTGACCAAATGGAAACTAAACATAAATACGAACAAATGCGAAACCATACACTTTGCTGGACCTGACTCCAAATACAACAAAAAACTAAAGAAGGCAAAATTTGACGGACGTCACCATTAACAGAATTAAAATAAAAAATACAAACAAAGTAAAATATTTAGGCTTTACCCTGCAACAAAATCTAAATTGTAATAGTCACATAGAAACAGTGATAAACAAAGCAAAGGCGACACATGCAATACTCTATCCTTTTGTCGGCAGACATATGGCCGGTTTGTTCACTCTTGATCAACTTTAATCCATGATTATTCCAGTAGTTAATCATGGATTGCGTTTGTTCACCAAAATTTTAATCAGAGAATCCATGATTAGGTTAGTTAATCCATGATTTCGTTAACCAGCCGATTTTCCGTGATTAACACCATTTAATCCATGATTTACTGGAATTTCGTTTGTTCATGTTTGATTTTCAGACTGCGTTTTACTTTTGACATTATATTTTGACATTCATATAACAACATTCAGAGAAAATATTGAGTGATACAAAATTAATAATAAAAAAAATTATTGTTAAAATACCGATGATATGATTGAAAATTTTTTAAGTTAATTTAATTTTTTTTTATGGTTTTAAATTCATAAAATTGGATTCATACTGTCTAATCAATAAGAATATAAACGAAATATATAAATCAGAAACAATTTCGCGATATTCAACAAATCGCCAATTCTAACAAGTCATTAATCATTCGACACGGATTTTTGGGTTCGAAATTCCTTTTATATACTTTTCACATATTATCCAGATTTGCTGCCCATGAATGTGTTTAGAGAATGAATATAATGAATAATGCACTCAATTAAAAAAGATTATTTCGTGTCTCCTTGTGTCCTTTCATTTCATTTTCATGCAGAAACTATATCCTGAACATTTTATGAAATATGTAAACAATTTTATTACACAAATTCAAATTTATATTAAATTTACTCAAAATAATTAATAAATAATAAAAACATTTTAAATAATTACCGGAATCAATTATTTAAAAATTCAAAAAATTAAATTGATCATGGATTACAATTTGACAGATGCATTGGAAAACGTTGGAAAACCGCTGGAAAAATGGAAGAATCTATGGTTTGGTAATCAAGGTGAAAAAAAAGTGAACAAACGCATTTCGTTAATCACAGATTCATAATCATGGATTAAGCAAAATCTGTGATTACCTAATCACAGATTTGATCAAGAGTGAACAAACCGGGCCATAGTCCTTTACAAAAGGATATAAAAATCCTCTTGTACACGCAAGTAATACGACCCACTTTTACTTATGCTGCTCACATATGGGCAAACAAAATTTCCAATACTCAATGGAAAAATATAGAAATCCAGGAAAGGAAATGGCTTAGAAATTGCCTAGGGGTTACTTACAAAAGAAAGAACAAATACTACAAATACGACAATACAGTGACAAACGAAGAACTTTACAAATTAGGAAACATAACTCCAATCAAAAATTTTATTGCTAAACAGACAAAAAAATACATCGATAAAATAAATCACCACGAAAACGAACTTATCACAAATTCACTTCCGACGGATCAAACAGTAAAAAAATATACGAACTATTTCAACACAAACCAATTGGTTGGCAGTTGGAAAATTAGCCAGGAAAGTTATTCAAAATATTTAAATAATAAATAAAATCTCAATAGGTTAGACAAGCCCTAGCCTGAAACACATTTATTTTTTGTTTTGATGTATAAACATCTTTGCTCTCGGTAGGGGCTAGTTGAAAAATCGACTGTGATCATCAGATGGGCGGAGCCATCAAAAATTAAACTTGGAAATAAATATATCGTTGAGCAAAAAAAAAAAAAAACGATTTTTGATATGTTGTAGAGAATTACTTGAAACGTGAAGAAATTTTGTTCCCGGGGACATTGGGGGTCGGGTGGTTACAAAAGGGGGGTTTGACAGCTCATTTTGGAAAACCTCATCTATAATCTGAAATATACATCGGACATGATTCCGACCTGAGACAATGTTATTGAGATTTTTATGGCGCACATTCTGACACCCACGACAAAGTTCAATTAGCCACCGCTGTGGCGCTGGAGGCCATGCAAATTTAAGAACTTTTTATATAGAAGTCACACGCTAATACAATGTTCAGCAAAATTGTGGAGGTTTTCATGGGGACTATTTCTGTCGAACACCATATAGTTCTATCTCTCACCACTTTGGCGCTGTAGTCAATATAAACTTTTGAACTTTTTATATAGAGGTCACACGCGATTACAGTGTTCAGCAAAGTTGTGTAGGTTTTCATAGGGATTATTTCTGTCGAACACCATATAGTTCTATCTCTCACCACTTTGGCGCTGGAGTCAATACAAACTTTTGAACTTCATATATAGAGGTCACACGCGATTACAATTTACAGCAAAGTTGTGTAGGTTTTCATGGGGATTATTTCTGTCGAAGACCATATAGTTCTATCTCTCACCACTTTGGCGCTGTAGTCAATATAAACTTTTGAACTTTTTTTATAGAAGTCAAACCCGATTGCAATGTTCAGTAAAGTTGTGGAGGTTTTCATGGGGATTATTGATGTGTAAACATCTTTGCTCTCGGTAGGCTAGTTGAAAAATCGACTGTGATCATCATAGGCTCCGCCCATGAAAATTCATTTGAACCTCTGTTTTCTATGTAATTGTGAATTCAATTTTAACAGTCTGCACATAATTCATAACAAACAGCTGTGTGAATTAACTTAGCAGAGGTCTCATTTACTTCAAGGGCACACGTTTTAATAGAAAAATGTCAACAGCTGTGTCAATTGACTTAGCGGAGGTCTCATTTACTTGAAGGGGACATGATTTAAGAGATAACTGCCAACGGCTGTGTGAATTGACTTAGCGGAGGTTCTATTTACTTCGAGGGGACACATTTTAATAGAGAAATGTCTCCTTTTTACATTTTTGTCTCTGCGCATTACAATTGTCCCCAGATTTTCAAAAATTTTAATTTTATGTTATCATTACAATGCTAACTCTTTTATGATTTTGATTTATATCAACTTCTGCCACATTTACCTATTAAAACATCCCCACGAAGAGAATCAGGACTTAACGAAGTCAATTCATACAGCGGATCGATCCATAAATATAATTTATTGTCATATTGCCTCGGAAAGTTGATATTTTAATATATTTATATCAATTTCAGGATTCAGCTTCCTTTGGTCTGCTAGTAAAATGTCGGATCCACGAGGGAAAATTACACTCAACAAACGTCCGATCAAGATGAACCAACTGCGAAAAAAGCAAAAGCAGCTGCGTATTCCCGTGCTTATCGAGCTCGAAAAAAGGCTGAGGAGACAAATAAAACGGCATCTACGAAGTCACTTGAAAGTATTCAACATCGAAGAGCCAAAATTGCTGAAAACACGAGGGCTTGTGGGCTCCGACAAAGGGCTGCAAAAACTATAAATCCAACAGTTCAACTGGCAACAAATGAGACGAGAACAATGCCGTTGGCCTCCAATGAGCCCACACCGATGCCAGTGGATTCCTCTTCGACTGCAACAATTCAAGTACAGCCAAATGAGGAGATCGAAGAACAATTGACGCCGTCAGTGCCAACCACCACTTATGCAGCTTTTTTTACACACGATAAAGCTCATGCTCAGTTCAGAGAGAAGTTTTTAGAGAATAATTTTGGATTAGCATGTGCCATATGCGACAGATTATGGTACAAGAACGATTTAAAGCCAGTTCCGTCTGATTCCACAACTCTTCTCTCAGCAGAATTTGCTGATATAAATGTGCAATCGACACGAGCGTGCGGCACTTGTTATAGTTCATTGCAGAGAGGAAGAAACCTACTTTATCTACGACAAACGGTTTCAAGTATCCTCCACTGCCAGATAATTTGCCACAGCTTGATTTAGTATCTGAACGTTTAATATCACCTAGCTTGCCATTTATGCAAATAAGAAGACTTAGACATGGTCAAGGTCAATATGGAAGTCTTGGACAAGTTATAAATGTTCCATTTTCCGTTCATACTATGCTTCACCGTCTGCCTCGAGAGCTCGACGACGATTACTGCATCAACGTTCATATAAAGCGCAAAAAGATACACAAATCAAGTTACCTTGTCGGCATGGTTAAGAAACGCGTTATCAAGACTTGGCTACGGTATCTCGTCGAGACACCAATGTACAAATTCTATGATATTACTATTAATGAGTCCTTTTTCTCAACGAATGTGCCAGCGGTTGATTCCATCGAAGATCTGAGTGAAGAAATCAACATAGAAGAAAGTCTACATGCTCAGCAACAAACTCTTTACTGGAACGAAGATAAATATCTACGAATAGCTCCGGCAGAAAATGAGGTTCCGCGGAGTGTACTGTTCGACGAACACTGCGAGGAGTTGTCATTTCCCTCTATTTATCTCGGACAATTTCGTACTTTCAAGGAAGGACTCGTTGTAACACCGTACATGATAGCAACCAGTGAATTGTGAAGAGCAGATAGACGTGGAGTTACTCCACAGCACTTGCCGTACATGGCAACGAAAATCTTACGAATACGTACACGAGATGCATTGACAGTTGCTTTCAAGTTCGTTGGGAAGGATACGAAACTCACCAGAGAACAAATAGAATCAACTGATTTCATCGATGGATGTCTCGAAAAAATTTGGCGTTCTTGCGGTCGATTCCTAATTCCGTCCACTACTGGTCGCAAAGAAAGAGAGACCTTTTTGCAATGATTCGCCAGTTAGGAAAACCTACATTTTTCTTAACGATGAGCGCGAATGAAATTGGTTGGCCAAAATTAATGAAACTCTTGTATAAACTCCGAAATAAGGGAGCGGACATAGACTCAGACGATCTCGCGAATATGCACTACAATTTGAAAGCTACTCTCATCAACGAGGATCCCGTCACTTGTACTATCCACTTCAATAAACTCGTGCAAGTCAATATGGGTATACTACAATCGAAACGCTTCAGCCCCTTTGGAAATCACTACGTCCAGCATTACTTCAAACGGATCGAATTCCAGCACCGCGGTAGTCCACACGCACATATACTGCTTTGGTTGAATGAACCTCCAATCGATGCCATAGGAGAAGATAAGGCTGCAGCTGAGAGTCTTATTGACAGACTTGTCTCCGTATCGCCAGCTGATGCTTCTGGTCATCAAAAGCTTCAGCGACATAAACGTACGTTCACGTGTTACAAGAAAAGAAATTCCACCGCTTGTCGTTTTGAGGCGCCGTTCATGCCAAGTCGCTCAACAAATATACTTCAACCTATGTCAAAAACAGATCCACGTCGCATGCCGTATTCAACGATTTATAAGCGTATCTGGAAAGCACTCGAAGATAATGATTATCCCGATTTGGACGAGTTCTTAAGAGTAAACAACATCAAGTCGTACAATACGTACTTGGATATCTTGAGAGCCGGCATAACCAGGCCACCAGTATTCCTCAAACGTCAACCTACAGACAAGTGGATGAACCCATTTAATCCGTTTATACTCAGTGTGCTAGGTTCAAATATGGACTTGCAGTTCATCATTGAGTTATACTCTTGCGCCGCATATGTGGTCGAATATGTGAACAAAACGAATAGGGGCATCAGCAACCTTCAGCGGAAAATTATTGAAACCATGGACGAGCACCCAGAATTCGATATAGTAGAGATAGCGAGAAAACTCAGTGTCGATATGTTAAACTCTGTAGAACTCACCAGCCAAGAAGCTGCTTGGTATCTTCTTCGACAAGACATGTCAAAGCTCTGTCAAGGTGGTTTATATTCCAACTTCATGGCCAGTGGAGTGTGATCGCGTTCGAAAATCAAACAAGTTATTGGAAGAAGAAAATGTTGATCAGGACTCATGTGACGTTTGACTAGAAAACTGTTTTGACAAATATCAAAGCAGGCCTCAAGATTTAAATGATATTACTTTGGCTCAGGCTGTTGCATATTATACAGTATCGAAAGCCAATGAGTGGAAACGACGTAAGGTTCAGCGAGTCATTAGGTATCGGAACTATGACATGACGGCTGATCCAAATGAATACAAACGTGAAATGGTCACCTTGCATTTGCCTTTCCGTGACGAGGAAAATGAAATTATCGCTGAGATAAAATACGTTCAACTTTATGACGACAATGATGTGCTCATAATGGAGCGAAGGCGAGAATTCGAGGCGACTATCGATATCGCTAAAACCATCGAAATCTGTCGAGAATTGTGCATTGATGAAGCCAACGAGGACAAAGAACTTTCGAGCGATATTAATCTACTGGCAGCACACGTACGAGATACAGACCCTTATGCTGACTTCCTTGCAAACGCTAATACGGATGCCAATGCGGACTTGAGACTGGCTACTCTAAATCGTCTTGACTCTATAGTTAAAAAACGTGACAACGTCATGGACAAGTCGGACTTTAATCGTCTGATGCATTCAGCGAATCTCCGCCAGAAAGGTCTCTTACTGCATGTCATCTCACATCTCTTAAACAACGAGACTCAGGAAAAATTGCAAATTTTCTTCACTGGACCTGCTGGCTGCGGAAAAACATTCGTCATCAACTTACTCCGTGAAATTTACAATCGCTTCGGCCATACCGATGGGTATTGCAATGCATATCTCACCTGTGCGTCGACAGGGAAAGCAGCCGTTGCTATTGATGGAACAGCCGTCCATACCGCTTTCAAAATCTCTATAGCTAACAGCTACACAAAAAGGCCGTTTTGGATACTGGAGGATTGCCATATGAACTAACGCTCGTTAAAGGGCGGCCTTACATGATATCGACGAATATTGACGTGTCGGATGGTTTAGCAAACGGAGCCGTAGGGTTTTTGGAACTCATTGAATATGAGAACGAGACCCACGCTGATGACAATAATATCGACGAAGAGAACTTTGAAAACAATAGCATTCGGCAAGACAACGGCACGGTGAAGCGCGTGTGGTTACGATTTCCTGAAAATTGGTCGAAAAGTGATGAGACTCGCGACAAGATACGTACTACGAAATGATATAGCAAAAGACTTGGTTCCCATCGCACGCAGAAATTCTACTACTTACTTAAACACGAATCGAACAATAACTGCCAAGCGAAATCATTTTCCTCTCATTCCTGCCTGTGGTATGACGATTCACAAATCACAAGGTGGAACTTTCGACCAAGTTGTCTACACTTACGACAAGTCGCATGACCAACAGCTCGTCTACGTGTCTCTCTCGAGAGTAACTACTCTTGGTGGACTTTTCATTGTTGCACCAAACAACAATCGACAATTTCATCATGGGCGGAGAATTGCACGCACCTTGATTCCACTCCAAAATGAATTTGCTAGACTTGCAAATAATTCGTTACACACCTATCAGGACTCGATTTTAGAAATTTCGAATCACAATCTATGTACATCGTTCTTCGTGTTTAATTGTCAAAGTCTTAGGGCACACAACAACGACCTCACAGATGCGGTCACTCAACAGTGTACTTTCTTGATGCTCAGCGAAACTTGGCTACGTAACGATGAGCATATTTCCGTTCCAAACTTTGACTGTTGCGTGCAGTTTAAAAGAGAAGGACAACGAGCTGGTGGTGTAGCGATATATCAGAAGCGTGATACAGCACGTATAAATATACCAAATGTGACTATTACAGATCGCCAAATTTCGAGTGCCACAATGACGTCAAGAGCAATCGGAGACGTTTGTGCAGCTGAATTTGTAATGCGAAGCGGACTGAAGATACTTTCAGTAGTCGTGTACATCTCGCCAAATCAACCCGTCGACGCAATTATAAAATTCATTCATTTTGTTCTTTTACCATACACTCCGGTCGGATCCGCTGAGCTTGGGACAGACCTCGACAAATTAGCCATGATATTGGGAGGCGACTTCAACATTTACTTCGCCTTAGATGAGGCAGAGCCGCTCATTACATTCTTGCGGGAAAAATTAAACTTGAAAATGAATTCGAACAGACACATTCCAACGACGAACACAAAAACGACAATCGATGCGATATTTTCACGGTACATCGATACACTTGAGACGACGGTATACGTCTCCTATTTCAGTTACCACAAACCAATTATTTGTTCACTTAAACATTAAAAATAAATTTTGTCTCTTACATTAAATATATATAATGGCTTTATTTCAATAAAAGACCCAAATCTCTAGCTTATTAAAACCACAACCTCTGCGATATTCCCACATGCAACGCTAACGAGCCTACATGTTTACACATACACTACCGTGAGAGCAGCGTCGCTCACACCTTTTTTTTTCAGAAAAACTATTAATCATTAGTCTAGCTTTAAGTTATCAATTTTTAAATTTGAATAAAAAATTACATTTATACCCTAGATAAGTTAGATTTAGTTTTAGACGTTAAGGTAATTTTAGGCAATGAAATATGAATTTTTTCCTTTAGATTTAATTAATGTCTGTGATGAATTATAAAATAAATGGAATTTAAAAAGTAAAAAAGTAAGCTCAAGATCAGTAAATTTTTTAAAATAGGAAGTGTAAGGTGTATCTCTGTCCGTTTGAAAAATTAAAATTTGCTAAACCAAAGAAAAAAAAAAAACTTTGGGCTTTGTTCTAAATTTTCTTAAGATTTTTAATTTTTTTGAACGTTTTTTTCTTTTTATTAATATTCCCTTTTTTTTTAAAAAAAAAAAAAAAAAAAAAACAATTTAAACGGTAGTGAAAACTAGTGGGTTTTTTTTTCTTTTCAAAAGAAAGAAAATTTTTGTCCATTTAAAGGAAAAAGGGAAGAAAAAAGATAAATGGAGAAAAATTTCTGCTGACCTACATTAAGAAATGATCATAAAAGGATACTCACAAGGACATTGACTTGGGCATCAGCTGTTAATGAAACAAATATTCCGGTGGACATACACCACCGCACACTGACAGCTAAATTTTTTTTTGATTTTTTTTGTTGTTTAATTTTTATTTTTTCTTTAAATTACAATTTTCACTATAATTTTTTCTACACCAATTCATTTCCATTCATTTTTTTTAATCACCCGCCATATAACATAAATTTAAAAAAAAAAAAAATTAATTAAATTTTTAAAAATATGATTAGAACTTAAAATAAATAAAACTATCGCACAAACAATTCGCGGCAATTTGTTTACATTTTTAATTTGAGTGATCAAATCAGTGTTGCCGTTGAAATATATATTTCACGAGACTTGGTTATTTTTGCGAAGAAGTTTCGCAAGTTTAACAGTTCTTTCTGATTTATCAGGGAAAACTTAAAATAATCTGAATCCGTGGCAACGTTTCGCAAATATAATTTCTAATTTTCACAGAAATGACATTAGGCAGTCAGTTATTTTCAAAATAAAATGCATTTTGAGTTAAATATTCTGCTAATTCCCTTTTTCCGACATTTTGTACAATTTAATAGTTTTTGGTATTGATTTCCAAAAGAAAAACCCGTTAAAATAAATTTAAAAATGCATTTGTCGAAAATGAAAAATTTATATTCGCAAGTTTTCGAAGATAATCAGCTCCAGGGCATGTTTATTTTTGACACAAGGTTCGCCAAATCTGCGAAGTCTTTTAAGCATTTTGATTGGTTCAACGAATTGTTAAAAATAATCAAATTATTTCGCAAGTTTGCGAACTAACGCGTGACGAGCCCTACTAAAGTTGTTTTGATGACTATAATCAGTTTTTTTTTATAGTCTGATTCCATGAAAGGATTTTTATTTCTGTTCAACTTTTAGTTTTTTTTAAATTTTGTTTTTGATATATTTTTGAAGTTTTTTATGTTTTTTATATAAATTTTCTTTATATATTTAATTATAATAAAATAAAATCTTTTTTATTCTTAATATTTTTTGTTTCGACTTTATTTTGCAATTTTTCATAAAAATTAGTTTTTTTTTGAGTGAATTTGTGGAGATGTGCTAAGGCATAACCGCAATGAGGGGTTGTAATGCTGGGTGGAACGTGAGGAGGGACTTTATTTTTTTTCTTGGTTTTTTTCTCTTTAATTTTTTTTTCTTTGGCTTTACCGAATATTTAGGAATTTTTTTAATAAATTATGCATAGAACCTAGCATGTGAGTCGCTGGCCTAACTCTGGTAAACAGCCCTGAGACACCTGGCAAAAGTGTGCAGGACCGGCAAGTTCACATGAAAAACAAATAACGATCACATTCGTTACACTAGATGAGATAAAATAAAACGTATGTTTTCTATTGAATCCAAAGGTAGTATATTTTCTTGAATTGATTTTCAATAATGTTAACTTTCTGAGGTTACTTGATGTAATATTTATTTTATATATAATAAAACTGAGTGTTTTAATTTTCTATGATTACTTGATATAATATTTACATTTTGTATATACTAAGTGTATTTATTGGTAACAATTGGTAACAAAGTCTTTACAAAGGCGATTGTTAAAATTTCACTTTCAGTCAATTTTGGTTTTGATTTTAAAGAAAACTTGAATAATAAAAAAATGTGTAATGGACTATTAGTTTCACTTCTTAATTTTCCAACAAGAGAAATGAAATAAAATTTTCTTATTCCATTTACAAAAAATTAATTTTATTTCAATATTATTATTAATTTAAATATAATGCCTTAGTTATGTTAACGAAACAGCGACGGGACGGCAACGGAACGACAAAAACAAATGCATGAAATTGTATGGCGGCTGTTATGCAGACGGAACGTTCGTAAAATCTGATTCAAATCAATTTGAGCCCCCTTCGTGTTTTGACATTTGTATTTATCGTAATTATTATTCAACGTATTTTTTTTTCATATTGTGAACGAGTTTTAGATGAACATAAAAAAATTGCCTTAAAAAATAATACAAAAAATTAGAAATGTGCAAAAAAGTCACTGTTTGTGTCAGTTTTGAAAAAAATTTAAAGTTCAGGCGCGCCATTTGATTACTGACCGTCAACTAGTAATCATAATCTAAAAGTACATAGTAAATAGTAAAATAGTAGATCCTAACAGTTTGTCGGTTTAAGTTCCACTGATGCTGTGCTCACACACATTAAAACAATCCTTGTGTAGCTTATATAAAAGACTATGGTATAAATATACCTCGTCTAATCGTTTTGGTAGATTTCTACCCAAAACTTGACGGTAGATTTCTATCGCGTGTAATCCGGCAGTAAGGTATAGAAATGGTTATTTTTCTTTGCATGAAACATAAAAATTAAGTTTTTTTTTTAATTATTATGATTAAAAATGAATAAGCAAATTAAATTGAAAAAAAATAAAAATAAAATTATAACTTATTGATAGGAAATTCCAACTATTTTGCAGTAATCAGAAATGCCAAATTTTAATTGTCAAACTATGCTGTGCTTTCGTTAATTTAAAATAATTACGATTTCGTTTCTAAACAAAAAATTTAGAAATTTAGCTGTTTTGATATATGCGAAAGTGCTATAAGTCAGGCTTTAGAAATTGGTTTCAGAGACTAATTGATAACAGAGAGTTGCCTTTCCGAATGTCGTTTTTTCAATAAAGGTGGAGTGTCTTATAATTTTTCCAATTTTATTTAAGTTCTTCAAATTGAAAGTTCCGCTTATAGTTTTGGTTGGAATTGTTTTTAAGTTTTCTTTAAAAGCAACAGAGTTTTTTCTTTTTTTGTTTTGATATGAATGTTTTTGTTTTGAGTATTGATGTTTCGATTCTTTTTTTAATTTGTGATTACCAAATTCATAAAAACCTAAAAATTGAAAGAAATTCCATAATAGTAAATATAAGATCAAGTGAAATTTACGATTTATTTCTATTCTTGTTTTATTCGAAACGGGGTGTGGTCGGTAATTGTCATCGCGATACAGCAGTATTTATCTAAGTTAATTGCACAGCCGCACCTTGGAATTTTAAAAGCATTTGAAAATGTGAGTTTTTTTTTCATTTGCTTTAAAGTTGTATATTTCAGTGGATCCATCCATGGCTATCATAATGGGTTATTAATAAAAAGCTACGCTGTTATTGTTGCACCGTCATCCGGAAGTTATTGCGGTTTTGGTAAAAATGTACCATCTTGAGATTTGGTCAACATTTTAATAATGAAGTCATTACTACTGCCGTACCAAGTTATTAATTCTTAACACTGTCTTTCCCGAGGTTTTTTCCTAAATTTGATGTATCTGGTGTAATTTCCCGGACCCAACTACAACTATCAACATTTGTCTTTTAGTTATCAATTGTTTTTTTAATTTTTTCTTTTTTTTATGATATTAGTAGTGACATAATGCATGCTCGCTGCGCTCGCTACCCCCTTTAAGGATTTATACTGATTGGTTCCAAATATATGACAATGACTTTGTTGTTGGGTCCGGGATATTACACCAGACCCAAATTGATTCCCCAATTAATTTGGTTTAATTGTTAAATTCACCAACCAATAGTGAGGCAAATAGTTTTACGACTACGTAATTATAAATGAGTAAGAGATTATAAAACAAAAATTTATAATCTTCAACCTAATTTGCTACTCACAATGCGTAAAATATAATAATTCGTTACTTCAATCATCTAAAATAAAAACAAAAAAGAAGTTGAATTTATACAATAATTAATATTTAATGCTAGATATAAGTAGACAGCCCATAAATCTAAACATTCCGCATCTAACGCCAGCCAAAACCCAAGTTTTCAAAAATCTGAACCTGTGCATTTGGTGAATACCATAGAGTTACATTAACTGGAGATTTCATTTCTCTCGTTTTCATACAAAATTATGGAGGAGAAATGGTCACTATTTTATCTTCTCGCTCGCTTACTCCAAACGATAGAAGCCCAAGTTTTCCAAGGTTCGGAGATAACGACTCGACGCTTAACCAACACGATATAATATTTTAACTTGGTTTCCCCTCAATTAGCATATAAAATTCGCGTCGCTTTTATTTTCCATACAAATAAACCCAAGTTTTATATTCTCCTCCGTCGGCCTACGTGAGACAGAAAATTAATATCTCTAGTTAATATAACTCTATGGTGAATACGTACCCTTAAAGAGAGCTGCAACGAATTCCATAAACGAGCATTTCTAGTGTGCTCAAAAAATATAGAATGCTTTGGAATAAATGGGTGATTGCCTTAAATCTTAAAAGCATTAGCCATACTAAATATACGTAAATGCATCGTTTTTACTTTATTTTCAAAAGTGCAGAATTAAAGTGAGTTACGATTCAATACATGTCAGTGATAAAAAGGTATGAGTCGGTTTTTTAATCGTTTACGTGCATATGTCATGGACGATATGATTAATGTCAATATAAAGGTCAGTTTGTATTATTACTAGTAACTGATGTGGTATATTTTACCGGATCTTACAACAAAATATATGTCATATAGGTTGGATTAAATTAAAGCAGCAACAACGAATCTCGTGAATGCTGCTTTTTGAAACATATAAACCCCTTAACTTGCACACTCGAGTTAATTCGAGCGCGCTAAAACGGGCCAAAATGCGCACACTCGAGATAATTCGAGCTGGTCGCATTTCGCTGGCAGCGCAAAATTTTAATTTACTTTATATTTTTTTTTTATTTTTTGCCAAAACAAGGTTCCAGAATGTGGTTTCTTAAATAAAAAAAATTGATTTTTTCCGGTATTTAAAAAAAAAAAAATTGTGCGTTACACCTCATCTACACACGACATAAATTCAGTCATATATTATGTTAGTAAATGTCAATTGGGAATGTTAGTGGGTTGATTTTGTTATAACATTTCATCTCCACAGGACAGAACAGCAGACAAAACCCCTGCTCTGACTGAATTTATGCCATGTGTAGACAGCTAGTTAAGAGGTTAAACGACATCAACAACAACAGCAAAATTTTTGAGGTAGTCTTTTTATCAGACTTCTTTTTGACATATTGGAACAAAATGCATATAATTGCGAGAAGTTTTTCCCAATATTATTTCCATTTAAAATATTTTTTTTTGGAAAAGGATAAATTTGGTTTAAAATTCATAACATTTTATGAGAAAAATATTAGAAATATTCCTAATGATATATTTTTATTGAGGTAGTTTTTAGAGAGTCTTTATTCCAATACCATAATGCACATTTCGAAGAAATTTTGTATATCTCGAGTTGGTTTCTACTAATTACAATTCCGGGAAGAATTGATATTTTAAAAATTTTGAACATTTATTTTAAAATAATTTTTTTTTAGAGAGAGAAACTACAACAATATGTAAAGAATTGAAAATTTGAAAAATAATAAATAAATATAACCATCTTTTAAATGAAACTATGACTCGATTTTAACTGATAGTCTTTATTAAGTTAAAATTTTTATATATTAAAAAGTAATTACAAAGCGAAAAAACCCAAAAGAACGCTAAACAACATTTGCAAGGTTCATGCACTGTATTATAATCGTTTATTACATTGAATATATTTATAAATTCGTATCATTTTATGACAAAAATATTAGAAATATTCGTAATGATCATGGGATGGATTTTAGAAATAATCTTTATAGCATTGACCTACCGTAATGCATTTTTCTGAGAAATTTTTGGTATCTCGAATCTGGTTTCTCCTAATTACAATTCTGGGAAGGATTGATATTTCAAAAATTTTGAACGTTTTTTCAAATAATTTTTTTATGAGAAAATTTTAGAAATATTTCATTGGGATCCTTTTTTTATAAAAAAAATATTCATTCATTCCTGTCAACCGTAACGCATTTTTAGTTGATACAACATATATAAAATATTTTTATAATAAATTTATGCAACAAAAATTTCATTGTTTCTTCGTCAACGACATTTTTATAAATAAAATATCAGGACATCAACTGCCCACCTAAAAATTTAATGGCTTCAAAATGGCGTCCGCAAACTGAAAATAAGTCATAGATATATATTACTAGTTTACTCGAAGCAATAAATTCCTTCAGAAGTTAATGGCAAATTTTTGGACTTCTCTTTCGCATATTTACCTCCAGTGTAAAAGGATTGCCAGAATAGAAGAAAAAACCAACTAAATTAAAAGTTCTCAAATATCAAAGTTCCAAGTTGAATTTTAAGTTAAATTTAATTTCCTTTAATAACTAGGAAAATTTTATAAAATCTTGTAATTCTTTAATTTTTATGAAAAATTTTTATTTTGATCAATGAAAATTGGTCTATATGGTAACTCTTAATGAAAATTAGAACTTCGACTGATACGACATCTGAAAAACAATTGTAATAGTTTGAACTAATCAGGGATAGACACCAACAAAAAAAATAGCAAAACTTTCGGTTTTGACAGTTTAAATTTCATTTTTATTATTATTTTATGTACGAAATAGCATAAAATAATTTTGTATTGTATTTTATATTCTTTAGAGCTGAATGGAAGTATTATTTGGTATTTTTTAATAGTTATAGTAAAAGAGTTTGCGCGCCCTGAGGAACACATTTAACCATGAGTGAATAAGCGAATCCTAGTCCAGTATTATTTAACTCATTGAAATATGTCTCGTGGAGTCGTCGGGTTACCGTTGTAAAACATGATGTATCGTTGCATCATTGTATGATTCATTATCCTTCTATACAAAAAAAAAAAACGAATCATACAACAATACACGATGTTTTACAACAGTAAGAGAGTACGCCTAATATTTAAAACCACACGGTCTCAATTTTCAAGACTTATTTTCATTCGGACTGAAAAAAAGTCTTATGGAGACTCCAAAAATTGGATTTTTTGCAGTCGGACATACACTCAGACTTTTTTGAACAAGAGTTTTGCAGACTTTTTATGACATTGAAATTAAAAATGGTTGCAATGAAGTCTGAATGCATACGCATGTATTCCCGATATTTGAGATATTTTTAATTCATAGAAATTTTTTTTTTTTTAGAATTGCAGCTGAAATTAAATGAATTTAAAATAAAGTTGGTTTAAAAATTTTGGACATTTATTTTAAAACAAAAATGAATGAAAATATTAGAAAAAATCTTCATTCTTGTCAACCCTAATGCACTTTTAGTTGAAATAACAGATATAAAATATTTTTGTAATAAACTAATGCAGCAAAAATTTCGTTGCTATGCCGTTGACGAAGAAGCAAATAAAAATTTTGCACTTGAAATCTATGGGTAAAAATTTAATGTCTTCGAAATGGCGCACGTGGACTGAAAATATGTCTTGAAATAAGTTGTATGGAGTCGTGGTATAAATATTTAATAGATTTAAAATGACGCAGGCAGACTGAAAATAAGTCGTATGGAGTCATTGTGCAGTAACGAGATATATTAATTTTCGAAAGGAAGAGAATGTTGTCCTGATGAGATGAAGGATAACAACTCTTTTTTTATATTATTTTATCTTTGATATTAGCAAAAAGCATGCAATAATGAGAGTTTCCAACTTCGATTCTGATTTGGGCACGTCTGCAAGCGCCATCTCTATAATAGTATTTGTTACAATGAATCTGTGTGAAATAAAAATGCATGTATTTACAGTCTCTTTTACAAATACTACTAAAAAGGGGGCGCGCTTTGCAGCGCTGTAATCGTACCAAAAAATTATACGCAAAAAATTACATGTGATAATAATAATAATTGGGTTCGATGATAGTTATCTCATTATTCAAACGTTGATTACTCATGTTCGTAAAATTGTACTAAAACCAAAATAAGAAGTTCCGGATTACCATTGTAGTGGCACAATTGAATACAACAATAGTGTCTCTTTTTATAAATAAGTTATTCTGATAATCGTGAATGAATCACTTTTGTGTTTATTATTCTATTATTTTTATTATAAACAGATCTAAGTTTCTAATTGTAGACAGTTCCTACCAAATAAAAATAATGAATAACATTTTCATTTAAAATATTGAGAGCTATTATCGTCTAGAACGATTTATAGTGCACCAAAGTTTCCAGAAATGGATTCTTAAAAGCAATATTAACACCATTGCATTTTATTCACTTTTCAAATGAAAGAAATGCTGTTTACCCTAAGGAATTGTTTAATTCGACTCTAAACACTAAGGGCCAGTTTGTTCACTCTTGGTCAACTTTAATCCATGATTATTCCAGTGGTTAACCATTGATTGCGTTTGTTCACCTAAACTTTAATCAGAGAATCCATGGTTTGGTTAGTTAATCCATGATTTCGTTACTCAGCCGATTTTCCGTGATTAACGCCATTTAATCCATGATTTACTGGAATTTCGTTTGTTCATGCTTGGTTTTCAGACTGTGTTTTACTTTTGACATTATATTTTGACATTCATATAACAACATTCAGTGAAAATATTGAGTGATACAAAATTAATAATAATAAAATTATTGTTAAACCAAACCATAGATTTTTCCATTTTTCCAATGGTTTTCCAATGTTTTCCAATGCAACTATCAAATTGTAATCCATGGTTAATTTATATTTTTGAATTTTTAAATAATTGATTTCGGTAATTATTTAAAATGGTTTTATTATTTATTAATTATTTTGAGTAAATTTAATATAAATTTGAATTTGTGTAATAAAATTGTTTACATATTTTATAAAATGTTCATGATATGGTTTTTGCATGAAAATGAAATGAAAGGACACAAGGAGACAAAAGAATCTTTTTTAATTGAGCGCATTATTCATTGAATTCGTTCCCTAAACACATTCATGGGCAGCAAATCTGGATAATATGTGAAAAGTATACAAAAGGGATTTCGAACCCAAAAATCCGTGTTGAATGATTAATGACTTGTTAGAATTGGCGGTTTGTTGAATATCGCGAAATTGTTTCTGATTTATTTATTTCGGTTATATTCTTATTGATTAGACAATATGAATCCAATTTTATGAATTTAATAGTACTTATTTAAAACAAAAAAAAAAAATTAAATTAACTTAAAAAATTTTTAATCATATCATCGGTATTTTAACAATAATTTTATTATTATTAATTTTGTATCACTCAATATTTTCACTGAATGTTGTTATATGAATGTCAAAATATAATGTCAAAAGTAAAACACAGTCTGAAAACCAAGCATGAACAAACGAAATTCCAGTAAATCATGGATTAAATGGCGTTAATCACGGAAAATCGGCTGATTAACGAAATCATGGATTAACTAACCAAACCATGGATTCTCTGATTAAAGTTTAGGTGAACAAACGCAATCTATGGTTAACCACTGGAATAATCATGGATTAAAGTTGACCAAGAGTGAACAAACCAGCCCTCAAAATATGATTCTTATACCGTAGACATACCACTGTGTTCAAAAAGTAAGGCGAATCTTGTTGTAAAATTAAAAATTTTTATTTATTCTTCCAAATCGATTTCGTCCCCCTCAAAATAATCCCCCCAGCTGCAATACATTTATGCCAACGTTTTTTCCAATCTTTGAACCATGCTAAAAAATCGTCCTCAGGTATAGCCTTCAATGCGCGTAGCGATTCACGTTTGATCTCTTCAATCGACTCAAAACGATTTCCCCGGAGTGGTCTCTTGAGCTTTGGGAACAGCCAGAAGTCACACGGTGCTAAATCAGGCGAATACGGTGGTTGTGGAGCGACATGAGTGGAGTTTTTGGCGAAAAACTCACGCTCTTTTTCGGAAAAATTGAGAAATTTTGGCAACAAACCCGATTTGACTCTTCTGAGGCATAAATGATCCTTCAAAATTGCTTGCACTGATCCAATTGATATTGCAAACTTGTTGGCAAGGTCTCGAATTTTTAATCGACGATTTTCGAGCACCAGTTCTTTGATTTTCTTGATGTGTTGCTCATCAATTGACGTCGATGGTCGTCTAGAGCGTACCAAGTCATCAACACGTTCTCTGCCTTCTTTGAAGTCTTTGTACCACTTGTAAACATTTTTCTGTGACATAGTCTCGTCACCGAAGGCCTTTTGTAACATTCGATACGTTTCAGCGGCCGAAATTTCATTCCGCAAGCAAAATTTAATAGCACTTCTTTGCTCAACAAAATTCGACATCGTAAAAATCGCCAAATTCACTTTTCTTTGTTCACAAAACCAAGCGTAAAATAAAAACTAATGATGATATTGACATGTAATTTGTCACAGATGTCACTAACAGTCCTACCAACTTGAGAAAAAATTCATTTGTCCGATTCGGTTAACGCGGGAAGTTTAAATTAAAAATTGACCTTGCCTTTTGATCATAGTAGTACTACGCACTTTTATCCAGTCGATTATTTTTTTAATCTAGAATAGTAAAACAATGCGATACATTGTTTTTTTTCTGGATAAGTTAATTCTCAATTATTTTTTGATATATCTAAAAATTGTTTGTCATTTTGTAATTATTGAGGTTAAACGGAGTGAATGTTGTAATAATTTAGTGATCTAGTGTACACAAATCTCGTAAAAATTTAAAAGAATGTTAAATTATTGTGTTCAACATGGATTTAATGTAAATCATTTAATCGTTTCCAATCAAAACGGCACAATTTATTGCAATAAACAATATTTTAGGCCTAAGTTATACGACGATCATTGTAATGAAGGAAATAATTTTAGAATGGAAAATTAACCTATTACAAAGATTATTTCTTTAAAAAGAAGTAATGCAAAACATGGGAAATAGTTTAGCAAATAGATTTTAAATAAAAAATCTTAGGATTATCACGTAATTTGTTTTTTATAATTATTTTTATAATTTGAATGACGAAACATGTTTTAATCGATCAGCTGTTTTGTGGATTGCGTTTCAATTTCATTTGATTCCACTGGAGAACTGCCAAGTTGATTCCTTCATTAGGAATTTTTCGTCGATATTCTAACCTCAAACTTCAGCGTCCCAATAAGAAAATAATAATATATAAAAAAAAATGGAGAAAATTTGTGACTCATCGGTAAAAAAAAGGAAAGGGAAGAAATAATCTAATTGGATTTGATAAAAAAACCATTACACGACTTAGCTATGAACGAAAATCTGACTGGAAGTTTCTCTGACATTCGTAAAAGAAAATCAAAGAAAAACGTTCGGTTTTCACTAGTTCCACAATTTCCTTCATTACAATGATAGTCGTATAACTTAGGCCTTAGATAGTGAGAAGAAAAAAGTAATGCAGGATATCCGAAGGATGTTGCAAAAAATTGAGATTGCTAGCAGGCAGATTAACTTTTTGGCGTTAATTTCTAAATCGATGTCATTTAGAAATAGACAAATCTGGAAAAAGGTAATGATTTATATTAAATTTTTTCAATTTCCTAATATTTTGCAATTTCCAGCATCGTAAAGGCACATTTTGGAAAGAAGTTCCAAAGTAGATTTAAGGAAGATTTCAGTGTCTTTTTAATTCCACTTAATTTTTTTTGGCCTTTTCTGCATACATACAAAAATTCGATGTTTATAAAAATTTTTAATTTATTGAAAAGAATGTTAATTAACTTCATAATTCCACAAATTCATTCATAACGGAAAAAAAATGTTATTATTTTTATTGCAGGGCAGAGGATGATAAAAGAATTGCTGGTGATGTTGAAGCTGTTATTAGAAGAGCATCGGGCGTTGACGGCTGCTAGTCATCATGTAACGATGAAATCATCTAAAATACAATATTTGCAATTAAAAAATCGAAAATTAATAAAAAGCACTTTATAATATGCCTCATCGTTTTCTTCTCTGGAACTTTTTTTAACTAAACTTATATTGTTGGTTTTGAATTGTCCTAACAGTTCGTGGATTACGTTATAAAAAGGCCGATGTGATGGCAAATTGCCGGAGAACCCAACCGATTTTTTTTTTCAATTCTATTGTTATATTATTAAAAAATTACACATTTTTATAACAAAAAATTGAATTTAATTGCTGTGTAAAGGCCAATCTCCACACAACCGACATCCTATTCTGATGAAAGTAAGATAAACATGTTTATCTGATTCATATGGCACTTCATCTGCGTTTGCATACTCTCACAATAATCATACACGATATCGTCGCATACTACCAATTTTTCTAAATTTTGTGGGGAGACTGATGTTTTTATTCGATCAATCCTAGCGAAAATTGCAAAGGTCGCATCTCTTTCTAGTTTTCTGATTTTTGTCGTCAGAATAGGATGTCGGCTGTGTGGAGATTGGCCTTAAGATCGTTAATCTTCGTATGAATTTCTTCACCTTCATCCTCTTTCATTTCGGACGAAATTTCCTGGTGAATATATCTATTCTTTCTTGTTTTTCGTAATCCTGGTAAATGCACTCGCCAGACGTCAATTAAGACGTGCATTTCATCTTTTGTCCAGTGTGCCGACGCTTTTGGATCCCTTTTTTAATTACTAAGAAGGAACGAAATTCATAATATGGTGAAGGAAAAGTTCGTGAATTTTTTTCACCAAAATTCAAACACCTTATTACATTTTAAATTGATTTTATTAAACCAAATATGTACCGTTTTGATCGATAATCTTTTGCCATTTTTCTGGTAAAACCATTATGCCATCACTGTAGAATTTATGGGCGAAAAACTGAACCAAGTGATCTTCACAGCCCTTTTTTGAAGTCAGCTTTACACCATTAAAGGAATTCTGCAGAGACCGAAACAAATGGTAGTCGGACGGAGCAAGGTCCGGACTATACGGTGGATGCATCAAAACTTCCCAGCCAAGCTCTCAATTTTTACCTGGTCATTAAATATGTGTGTGGTCTAGCATTACCGTGATGGAAGACGACGCCTTTCCTATTGATCAATTGTGGCCGCTTTACCTCAATTGCGTACTTTAATCGCATGAGTTGTTGACAGTAAAGAGTGGAATCAATCATCTGGCCAGGTTGGAGCAGTTCATGATGCATGATTCCCTTCCAATCCCACCAAACACAAAGATTACCTTACGTGGCGTTAGTCTGTGCTTTGCAACCTTTTGTGCAGCTTCATTCTTCTTGGACCACGATCTTCTTCGCACATGATTGTCGTATGTGATCCACTTTTCATCACCCGTTATCAATCTTTTCAAAAGTAGCTCCACTTCGTTTCGTTTCAGCAGCGATTCACAGATGGAAATTCGGTTCATTCACTTTTTCACTCTTCATGTGAAACCCAAATATCGAGCTTCTTTTTGTATCCACCCTTCCGCAAATGGTTCAAAACTGTTTTTTGATCAATCTTTAGGTCCTCAGCATTGTCCTAACATGAAATCTGTCAATATTCCTCAATTTTTTGGAGAATTTCATCAACTTTTGTCTACCAAAGCGCGACGCATTTTTAACATCGAAGTTTCCAGGGGCGCTATTATGGAATACGATCGTAATCGTAACGTTAACATAAGGCGTGTTGTTATTGTTTTCCACTAACAACAACATGCCTTACGTTAACGATACGGTTACGATCGTATTCCATAATAGCTCCCTAGAGCGGAAACGAGCAAACCATTTATTTGCTGCTGATTTTGATAGAGTGAACACTACAAAATTGTTCACATGGCTGCGAAGTTTATCGCCTCGGCCGAAGTGATTCTGTAAAATATATTCAATTTTTCCAGAATTTTGGCTAATTTTCAAAACCCAACCTTTTGTTTATATTTTCACGTTTGATTTGTAAACATATGAGCGGTATTATCAGATGTAAAATCTAAATTTCAATATCAGAGGACGAAAAGTTTTCAATGATTCAATATTTGAACTGAAAATACTCGATATTCGTTCATTGAGAAAAACTGGACCATTATCGAATTTTAATCGAGAATTATGACAATGTACATTATTGCTGCTAATATATCTTTAGTATTAACACAGCAACTCTATTAGACTTTCTTCAAGGCTAGTTTTTAGTTGGATTGAAAAAAGTCTTGTGGAGACTCTAAAAATTGGACTATTTTTCAGTCCGATATAAACGTGGACTTTTTTTAGGAAGATTTTTCTCCACACTTATTTTTGACATATTGAAATTTAAAATGCTTACAATGAACAGAATACATTGGAATGTACGTAATTTTAAAAGCTTTTTTTTCGATATTACCATTTCAAATATTTTTGTTTCCTAGCAATTTTTTTTAGAACAAATTAATTTGCCAATAAAATGCATACAATGTATATTTCATTTATGAAATATTTTGTTTAAAATTCATATCTTTTTGCGACAAAAATACTAGATATATTCTTAATGGCATTTTATTAGGGGAGGTTTTAGAAAAACCTGTATTGCATCACCGTAATGCATTTTTCTAAGAAATTTTTGATATCTTGAGTCCGGTTTCTACTAATTACAATTCCGGGAACAATTAATATTTTAAAAATTTGGAACATTTCAAAATAATTTTTTGTATGAGAAAATTTTAGAAGGAATTATGATTTTATTGGTATCCTTTTTTCATAGAAAAATATTCATTCATACTTGTCAACCGTAACGCAATTTGAGTTGAAACGACATATATAAAATATTTATGCCCTATGGTAGGTACTACCGAGGGTATATTAGTTTTGTCACTAAGTGTGTAACGCATAGAAATAATTATCGCAGAAAAATTTCAAAGGTATGGTTGTGCAGAGAATCAAAAGTTATATCGATTTATGCATGTCCGTCCGTCTGTGGACAAGATAACTCAAAAATGCGTTCTCCGATTTTGTTGAAATTTAGAATGTGAGTTGGATATTCCTTAACTGCGTTTGGTATTGCATTTCAGCAAAATTGACCAAAGGGGAGGGAAGTTATTAAACAAAAACCAGGGTGACCAAAAAGTTTTGTCGTTATTTTTATATAGTTTTTTGCATTTAACTGGAAAATTTGTGAATCAATTTTCTTTAAATTAATTATATTGGTTAAATACGTAAATAGACGATACTACATTAAATTTCAGCAAAATCGGTTCAAGGATAGTGGAGAAAGATGTACTTTAAAATCTAATATACTGATTTAAATAAAATTTTCAGATTGGATTTATCCTATTAGGGTCTAGGTTACCTGCAAATTAGAGGAAATTTTGAAAAGATGAAACAAAGTTATGAAGAAAAACCTGGAAGTACTCTTAGATTTGACTGTTTTCTGTCCTATTTCTAGCATAGGGCATCAAAAAATCGGCTTTAGGCCGTTTTTAAGTTACTATATGTTTTTCTAATTAATTTGTGCGGCAAGAATTTCGTTGTTTCTTCGTCAACGGCATTTTTACAAATAAAATGTCAGGACATCAAATGCCCTCCTAAAAATTTAGTGTCTTCAAAATGGCGCCCGTAGACTGAAAATAAGTCTTGAAAAAAGTCTATTGGAGTTGCCTGGATAGCGATTATAATGACCATTTGTCATCATTCGAAATGTCGTTTGATGTAATCTACATGGCATTCAGAAAGCTACCAAAATGCGTCAATGTGGGTGCAATTAAACATGGATTTAGTCATTGAGTTCGAAACCCATCTTATTCGGCGATTACGCTGTTAATTTTTGTTTATTTATTTTTTTTTTAAGCCTACAAATTTTTTTTGTCTAAATTATTATTTTTCTAAAAGAGAAAAATAATTTTATTTAATTTAGTGCTAAATAGTAAAAAGTAAAAAATAATCTAATTGAGAATTAATCATGAAACAAAAAAAAAATTTTATTTCAAATTAACGTAATCTTTCATACAATTTACTAACGAAAAAGTAGTGACTAGCTAGAGAGAACGTTAGAAAAATTGGTGACAAAAACTTTGCGGACAGTAAAAATAATTTCCTTTTCGAAATTAAATTAAATACTCTTAAAATTTAGGGCAAATTTTCAAAAAAGGTGAAAAAAGTGGCAAATGGTCATTGTAATCGCTGTCCTAGTAAAGAATAGTAGCAGATTGTTATTATTCTTTAAAAAGAACAGTTCGTTTTTATTGATGAATGTTGTTTTCAAAAGCAAAGATGTATGTGTAGCAAAAAACAGCGCTGGTTTGGTTAGTAAAAAGTCAGACATGTTTCATCACATTTTCTATCAGAACGGAAACGAAAATAGTTTTCGTTTTCCAAACTAAGAAAAGAAAAAGCGAACCTTCGCTATCTCTCTTTTTATGCTTTGTTCACAAAGTGTTTTTTTCAACGAATACTGAATTTCAGTCTTTGATAAAATAACGAAATCGCAACCCGTTGTTTTAGTAATAGACATTTCGAGTACCTGCCATAAAATCAGTTTACGATTTTTGACATCATTTCTACTCTATATTTAATGCGTATATGTAAAGTGATTTTTAATTTCTATACGAAGTATATGTTACTGGAATCATGATCGAAAAAAAAAATATTTTGCAAATCTCCACGTTTTATAAGATTCTAAATCGTTTGCAATCATTTTTCCGTCCGTCTATCGTGTAAAAATTGCGGCCGTATTTTTGAAGCAATTTCCATGAAAATTGGTAAGAGCGGTTTTTTCCTTATGAAATCCTATCAGAAGTTGGGTTTGATCGGACTAAAACTTCGGGTAGCCGCCGAACAAAAGTTCGGTTTTTTGTGTTTTTACATGGTATTGTAACGTTATTTATGGACCGATTTCAATGAAATTTGGCATGAGACACTTATTCAATGAAAGAACAGTTGTGTCCAAAAATCAATTGAATCCGATTACAACTTCGGGTAGCTGCCAAACAAAATTCAGTTTTTGATGTGTAAACATCTTTGCTCTCGGTAGGGGCTAGTTGAAAAATCGACTGTGATCATCATAGGCTCCGCCCATGAAAATTCATTTGAACCTCTGTTTTCTATGTAATTGTGAATTCAATTTTAACAGTCTGCACATAATTCATAACAAACAGCTGTGTGAATTAACTTAGCAGAGGTCTCATTTACTTCAAGGGCACACGTTTTAATAGAAAAATGTCAACAGCTGTGTCAATTGACTTAGCGGAGGTCTCATTTACTTCAAGGGGACATGATTTAAGAGATAACTGCCAACGGCTGTGTGAATTGACTTAGCGGAGGTTCTATTTACTTCGAGGGGACACGTTTTAATAGAGAAATGTCTCCTTTTTACATTTTTGTCTCTGCGCATTACAATTGTCCCCAGATTTTCAAAAATTTTAATTTTATGTTATCATTACAATGTTAACTCTTTTATGATTTTGATTTATATCAACTTCTGCCACGTTTACCTATTAAAACATCCCCACGAAGAGAATCAGGACTCAACGAAGTCAATTCATACAGCGGATCGATCTATAAATATAATTTATTGTCATATTGCCTCAGATCCTGACTTTTGGAAGAGTGAGACGTGTTTTGTTTTTGCTATGTTCTCTAATTTACAATTAGAAGGAAAATAATAGAAAAGTAAAAATAATAAATAACAATACGTAATAATTCTTTTAATAGACTTTTACTGTAAAAATTTTTTTTACAAAATTTCAGTTTACAAAAAAAAAAAAATTTTTTTTTTTCTCTTTCTGTTTTTTGTTTTACTTTATTTGACTGTTACAGTAATTTTATTTTATTGCTACTGTAACTTTATTGCCGTATTCGTCTATATTAATATAATTTTTAATTTTCATCTTTGTTAGTTATTTCATTTTATTTACTTCTTTTGTTTTCTTTTTTGACTATTTAAATAACATTATTTTCAATAATTTTTTGTTTCGGATCTATTAGTGTTATTTGGGCGGTTTTATTGTTTTTTTAATTGTGGTACCTCATTTAATATGAATCGTGAATTTTGTGTCATGTGTGATGACAAGTCACCAAATAAGACTTCTATTGTTTGTGATGGGGTATGCGACCGTCGTTTTCATCTTTCCTGTCTTGATGCTCGTAAAAGTATAAATGGATTTACTTGTTCTCAATGTTCTGACATCAAACCCTGCCATGTCTTAAAATTTCTGACCCTGTCAGCTTCGCGAACTGCACAGCTAAATGTAAAGCATGACAAGCTTAGTATTGACTCTGAGTTTATTGCGAATAAAGTCAAAAATATTAATGACAAATTACTCCATCTAAGTGAACTTTTGTACGAATTACAAGATAAGGAGAATAAAATGGACAAACTAGTATCTTCTTGTGTTATGATGCAACATAACTTGTCTAAAATAATTAAAAAGACGACACATTTTGAATTGAAGCTTAACACGCTTCAGGCAGATCTTTCCGAATTCATGGGTTCGACAGCCACATCTTCAGGGATGCCTCTGATTGAAACTCGTTTAACGGACAAAACTATGCTGGATAAATTGGACATGTTGCATGTGAACTTTCGGTCTTGTTTATCCATAGTATCGGCTAATAAGGGCTGTATTGGTGAGCTTAAAACTTTAGCTTCTGATCTTCTCCAGTCTTCTGTGAGTAGTAAGCAATTACTGGAGGCTCTGACTTCACTAAACAATGATTGTGCCATTGTTACAGAGTCTACTCCTGCTTTTAGCAGTATTGGAACCGCACCAAGTCCCAGCGTGAATGCAGTTTGCGATATATCAAGCCCTCCTGTGAGTGTTAGTCGTAAAAAAAAAGAGAATTGGCGTAGCAGGAAGGCTATCAAAAAAACAAACGCAGTATCCCCTGTCACGTATGATATTCCAACTTACTTACAGTAGTACACGGATATTTATCGATAATGTAGAAAACCTTGAATTAGTCTGCGTAAAACTATCTGTTCATCAAGGAAATTTATATGTAGTGAATTGTTATATTCCACCTAATAGTTCCTTGGAGGAATTCCAGCTGTTGGTTAATGCAATCAACTATTTGCATGATATTATTGAGCCAGAGGATGATATTTTGTTATTTGGTGACTTTAATTTACCTAGTCTAATCTGGTCTCAATGTGACGAAGGTAATTTTCTCTTACCAATTAGGGTGAGTTCTGATCGGGAAATGTTTGTTGACAATTTGATGGCAGTTGGTTTGCAACAAATTAGCGACATTTTAAATTCTATTGATAAACAACTTGACTTAATTTTTACTACTGACTCAACTAATTGTGTTGTTGAACGTAGCTGTCCAATACTTTCTATTGACAAGTATCATCCGCCTTTACAGTTATTTTTCTCTAAGGAAGCTATGATATTGAACACAGGGAAAGATGATGTATTTTACTTCAATTTTCGTAAAATAAATTTTGAATCTCTTACTAATTCTTTAAATATGATTTACTTTGACAGAATTATGAGTATTGAGGATATTGAAGTTTGTACTAATGAATTTTACAATAGTATTCTCAAATCCTTTGCATTGTCAGTCCCTTATTGTAGAGCAAAGAATGTGGCCTCATCGCCAGCTTGGTTTAATAAAGACTTACGCTGTTTGCGTAATAGGAGGAATAAGGCTTGGCGGAAATATCTGACCTCTCAAAGTGAAGAAGATTACTCTGTTTACTTAGCTTTACTTAATGAGTTTAAAGTATTGCAAATCGTTGAGTATAATTCTTATATTGATGAATTGAAATTTAATATTTCTGGGGATCCGAAAAGATTTTGGAAATTTGTGAATAGCAAAAGGAAATCTGATGGCTATACTCCATCAATGAAATATCAGGGTAGTGTATTCACTGATCCGCTAGATATTTTAATCCTATTTGCGTCAGTCTTCTCTGCAACATTTAATGACGATGGTTTTGTACCGGATCCTAACTCCTTTGTATATCTTGATGATTATCCAAAAACCACATTTAGTAGGATAACTATTGATGAGTCTTCTGTTAATGATTACCTAAAAGAATTGACTGAGGATTTCTCTCCGGGTCCTCATGGTATTCCTTCAGTTTTCCTAAAAAGATTTAGTAGTGTTCTGGCCGGTCCATTATCGGTGTTATTTCAAAAGTCTTTTAATACTGGCATCTTTCCTGAATTATGGAAGAAATCATTTATTATTCCTACTCATAAAAAAGGTAATAAAGACATCATCGAAAACTATAGACCTGTTGCGAAATTATCTTCTATCCCTAAGCTGCTTGAATGCATTGTACACAAATATTTATATTTTGGTTGTAAACCATTTATTACCAATTATCAACATGGGTTCGTGAAGGGCAGATCCACGACTACTTGTCTTGTTGAACTAACTGCTTTGGCAATTGAGGCCATGGAAATAGGGAATAAAGTGGATTGTGTTACTACGGACTTTAGCAAAGCTTTTGATAAATTATCTCACCAATTGATATTATTTAAGCTTAATGCGCTTGGTTTTCCAGACCTGTTCATAAAATGTATTCGTTCCTATCTTCATGATAGGAGCTACCAGGTTTTATTTCGATCAGCTAAGTCTAATTCGTATGTAGCATCTTCAGGAGTCCCTCAGGGTAGCCACTTAGGTCCTATTCTATTGGTTTTATCAATTAATAATGTTGCTTCAATTATTAAATATTCTAAAATTTCCGTTTTTGCTGATGACATGACGATCTGTAAAGTGATATCTAACTCCAATGACTCTAAGCTTCTTCAAGACGATTTAAACAGTTTTGCTATTTGGTGTGTTAAAAACAATCTTGACCTTAACTTGGGTAAGTGTGAGGTAATTTCCTTTTCAAGAAAACGTGACGATCTTCCTTGCCTTTATTCGTTTGTTGATATGCCCATTCAAAGAGTTAATAGTATTAAATATTTGGGCGTGGTTTGTGATAGTCAACTTGATTTTAGACTGCATATTGATTCTTTGGTTCTTCGTTCTAATATGGCTTTGGGCTTTATTAAGCGTTGGTCTAAAGAATTTTCTGATTCCATCATTACTAAAAGTCTATTTTCTACTATAGTTAGACCAATCCTTGAATATGCTAGCCAAGTGTGGTCTCCTTGGTCCAAAGTGCAAATTAACAGAGTGGAGTCGGTCCAGCGGAGATTTGTACGTTTTCCCTTGAAGGGCCTTCCTTGGAATGATCCCTACCGAATGCCTCCATATAATCAAAGATTGAAGCTGATTGGGCTAAATTCCCTGGAACAGAGGCGGATGGTGGCAGGGGCTGTCTTTGTTCATCAACTCTTTAATGGGGAAATTGATGCTCCTTTCTTGTTAGATAGGATGCATTTAAATATCAATATGCGTTCTTTACGGGCGGTTGAATTTTTTAAAATGAAGTACCACAGGACGGAATATGGTAAAAATGAACCTGTGACCAGAATGATGCGGGCTGTTAATGACAATTATAAAGAGTTTGACTTTTGCTTGACCAAACATTCTTTAACAACAAATGAGCAACAAATGAGACGAGAACAATGCCGTTGGCCTCCAATGAGCCCGCACCGATGCCAGTGGATTCCTCTTCGACTGCAACAATTCAAGTACAGCCAAACGAGGAGATCGAAGAACAATTGACGCCGTCAGTGCCAACCACCACTTATGCACCTTTCTTTACACACGATAAAGCTCATGCTCAGTTCAGAGAGAAGTTTTTAGAGAATAATTTTGGATTAGCATGTGCCATATGCGACAGATTATGGTACAAGAACGATTTAAAGCCAGTTCCGCCTGATTCCACAACTCTTCTCTCAGCAGAATTTGCTGATATAAATGTGCAATCGACACGAGCGTGCGGCACTTGTTATAGTTCATTGCAGAGAGGAAGAAACCTACTTTATCTACGACAAACGGTTTCAAGTATCCTCCACTGCCAGATAATTTGCCACAGCTTGATTTAGTATCTGAACGTTTAATATCACCTAGCTTGCCATTTATGCAAATAAGAAGACTTAGACATGGTCAAGGTCAATATGGAAGTCTTGGACAAGTTATAAATGTTCCAGTTTCCGTTCATACTATGGTTCACCGTCTGCCTCGAGAGCTCGACGACGATTACTGCATCAACGTTCATATAAAGCGCAAAAAGATACACAAATCAAGTTACCTTGTCGGCATGGTTAAGAAACGCGTTATCAAGACTTGGCTACGGTATCTCGTCGACACACCAATGTACAAATTCTATGACATTACTATTAATGAGTCCTTTTTCTCAACGAATGTGCCAGCGGTTGATTCCATCGAAGATTTGAGTGAAGAAATCAACATAGAAGAAAGTCTACATGCTCAGCAACAAACTCTTTACTGGAACGAAGATAAATATCTACGAATAGCTCCGGCAGAAAATGAGGTTCCGCGGAGTGTACTGTTCGACGAACAATTTCGTACTTTCAAGAAAGGACTCGTTGTAACACCGTACATGATAGCAACCAGTGAATTGTGAAGAGCAGATAGACGTGGAGTTACTCCACAGCACTTGCTGTACATGGCAACGAAAATCTTACGAATACGTACACGAGATGCATTGACAGTTGCTTTCAAGTTCGTTGGGAAGGATACGAAACTCACCAGAGAACAAATAGAATCAACTGATTTCATCGATGGATGTCTCGAAAAAAATTTGGCGCTCTTGCGGTCGATTCCTAATTCCATCTACTACTGGTCGCAAAGAAAGAGAGACCTTTTTGCAATGATTCGCCAGTTACGAAGACCTACATTTTTCTTAACGATGAGCGCGAATGAAATTGGTTGGCCAAAATTAATGAAACTCCTGTATAAACTCCGAAATAAGGGAGCGGACATCGACTCAGACGATCTCGCGAATATGCACTACAATTCGAAAGCTACTCTCATCAACGAGGATCCCGTCACTTGTGCTATCCATTTCAATAAACTCGTGCAAGTCATTATGGGTATACTACAATCGACACGCTTCAGCCCCTTTGGAAATCACTACGTCCAGCATTACTTCAAACGGATCGAATTCCAGCACCGCGGTAGTCCACGCGCATATACTGCTTTGGTTGAATGAACCTCCAATCGATGCCATAGGAGAAGATAAGGCTGCAGCTGAGAGTCTAATTGACAGACTTGTCTCCGTATCGCCAGCTGATGCTTCTGGTCATCAAAAGCTTCAGCGACATAAACATACGTTCACGTGTTACAAGAAAAGAAATTCCACCGCTTGTCGTTTTGAGGCGCCGTTCATGCCAAGTCGCTCAACAATTATACTTCAACCTATGGCAAAAACAGATCCACGTCGCATGCCGTATTCAACGATTTATAAGCGTATCTGGAAAGCACTCGAAGGTAATGATTATCCCGATTTGGACGTTCTTAAGAGTAAACAACATCAAGTCGTACAATACGTACTTGGATATCTTGAGAGCCGGCATAACCAGGCCACGAGTATTCCTCAAACGTCAACCTACAGACAAGTGGATGAACCCATTTAATCCGTTTATACTCAGTGTGCTAGGTTCAAATATTGACTTGCAGTTCATCATTGAGGAATACTCTTGCGCCGCATATGTGGTCGAATATGTGAACAAAACGAATAGGGGCATCAGCAACCTTCAGCGGAAAATTATTGAAACCATGGACGAGCACCCTGAATTCGATATAGTAGAGATAGCGAGAAAACTCAGTGTCGATATGTTAAACTCTGTAGAACTCACCAGCCAAGAAGCTGCTTGGTATCTTCTTCGACAAGACATGTCAAGGAGCTCTGTCAAGGTTGTTTATATTCCAACTTCATGGCCAGTGGAGCGTGATCGCGTTCGAAAATCAAACAAGTTATTGGAAGAAGAAAATGTTGATCAGGACTCATGTGACGTTTGACTAGAAAACTGTTTTGACAAATATCAAAGCAGGCCTCAAGATTTAAATGATATTACTTTGGCTCAGGCTGTTGCATATAATACAGTATCGAAAGCCAATGAGTGGAAACAACGTAAGGTTCAGCGAGTCATTAGGTATCGGAACTATGACATGACGGCTGATCCAAATGAATACAAACGTGAAATGGTCACCTTGAATTTGCCTTTCCGTGACGAGGAAAATGAAATTATTGCTGAGAAAAAATACGTTCAACTTTATGACGACAACGATGTGCTCATAATGGAGCGAAGGTGAGAATTCGAGGCGACTATCGATATCGCTAAAACCATCGAAATCTGTCGAGAATTGTGCATTGATGAAGCCAACGAGGACAAAGAACTTTCGAGCGATATTAATCTACTGGCAGCACACGTACGAGATACAGACCCTTATGCTAACTTCCTTGCAAACGCTAATACGGATGCCAATGCGGACTTGAGACTGGCTACTCTAAATCGTCTTGGCTCTATAGTTAAAAAACGTGACAACGTCATGGACAAGTCGGACTTTAATCGTCTGATGCGTTCAGCGAATCACCGCCAGAAAGGTCTCTTACTGCATGTCATCTCACATCTCTTAAACAACGAGACTCAGGAAAAATTGCAAATTTTCTTCACTGGCCCTGCTGGCTGCGGAAAAACATTCGTCATCAACTTGCTCCGTGAAATTTACAATCGCTTCGGCCATACCGATGGGTATTGCAATGCATATCTCACCTGTGCGTCGACAGGGAAAGCAGCCGTTGCTATTGATGGAACAACCGTCCATAACGCTTTCAAAATCTCTATAGGGCGGAAGTGGCCCAACAATATCGCAGTCTCTTCAAGTACATCCAATGCATTTTAATTGACGAAATCAGCATGATATCAGCGGAATTGAACGAAAAAATTGACTCGCGATTGAAACAGATCACAGCTGTTGACTCTTTTTACGGTGGAAAAGACATTTTTCTCATCGGGGATCTACGACAATTACCAGCTGTCCGCGCAACTGTTATTTATAAACAATCGAAAAATACCATGGTAGGTCCAACATTGTGGCGGAGCCTGAGATTCTACGAACTCAACGAAGTCATGCGTCAAGCCAACGTCAGCTTCTCGGGTTTGCTTACAAAAGTCGGAAACGCCCAAATATTGGACGAATGCGAGCAGAATTTGATTGAGTCTCGCTTCTTCACTAAAGACGAAGCTGACGAACAATGTCCCAACGGAGTACGGTTGTTCTTCAAAACTCACGACGTCGATAATTACAACAGAGAGATTCTTAACACTGCCTCAGAGAAAGTGTTATCTGTAGCGAAAGACATTTTCGCCGGCTACAATAGCGCTGAACAACTAGCACACGTTCGACAATAGCTACACAAAAAGGCCGTATTCGATACTGGAGGATTGCCATATGAACTTACGCTCGTTAAAGGGCGGCCTTACATGATATCGACGGATATTGACGTGTCGGATGGTTTAGCAAACGGAGACGTAGGGTTTTTGGAACTCATTGAATATGAGAACGAGACCCAAGCTGATGACAAAAATATCGACGAAGAGAACTTTGAAAACAATAGCATTCGGCAAGACAACGGCACGGTGAAGCGCGTGTGGTTACGATTTTCTGAAAATTGCAAAATTGGTCGAAAAGTGATGAGACTCGCGACAAGATACGTCGCGATACGAAATGATATAGCAAAAGACTTGGTTCCCATCGCACGCAGAAATTCTGCTACTTAAACACGATTCGAACAATAACTGCCAAGCGAAATCATTTTCCTCTCATTCCTGCCTGTGGTATGATGATTCACAAATCACAAGGTGGAACTTTCGACCAAGTTGTCTACGCTTACGACAAGTCGCATGACCAACAGCTCGTCTACGTGGCTCTCTCGAGAGTAACTAATCTTGGTGGACTTTTCATTGTTGCACCAAACAACAATCGACAATTTCATCATGGGCGGAGAATTGCACGCACTTTGATTCTACTCCAAAATGAATTTGCTAGACTTGCAAATAATTCGTTACACACCTATCAGGACTCGATTTTAGAAATTTCGGATCACAATCTATGTACATCGTTCTTCGTGTTTAATTGTCAAAGTCTTAGGGCACACAACAACGACCTCACAGATGCGGTCACTCAACAGTATACTTTCTTGATGCTCAGCGAAACTTTGCTACGTAACGATGAGCATATTTCCGTTCCAAACTTTGATTGTTGCGTGCAGTTTAAAAGAGAAGGACAACGAGCTGGTGGTGTAGCGATATATCAGAAGCATGATACAGCACGTATAAATATACCAAATGTGACTATTACAGATCGCCAAATTTCGAGTGCCACAATGACGTCAAGAGCAATCGGAGACGTTTGTGCAGCTGAATTTGTAATGCAAAACGGACAAAAGATACTTTCAGTAGTCGTGTACATCTCGCCAAATCAACCCGTCGACGCAATTATAAAATTCATTCATTTTGTTCTTTTACCATACACTCCGGTCGGATCCGCTAAGCTTGGGGCAGACCTCGACAAATTACCCATGATATTGGGAGGCGACTTCAGCATTAACTTCGCCTTAGATGAGGCAGAGCCGCTCATTACATTCTTGCGGGAAAAATTAAACTTGGAAATGAATTCGAGCAGACACATTCCAACGACGAACACAAAAACGACAATCGATGCGATATTTTCACGGTACATCGATACACTTGAGACGACGGTATACGTCTCCTATTTCAGTTACCACAATCCAATTATTTGTTCACTTAAACATTAAAAATAAATTTTGTCTTTTACATTAAATATATATAATGGCTTTGTTTCAATAAAAGACCCAAATCTCTAGCTTATTAAAACCGCAACCTCTGCGATATTCCCACATGCAACGCTAACGAGCCTACATGTTTACACATCAACTACCGTGAGAGCAGCGTCGCTCACACCTTTTTTTTGTATGAAATGATACGATTTTCAAACATTGTTTACATATTTTCCTCTTAATTAGCGGGTAGGATAACTGAGAAATGTACCAGATTTTTAGAAGGTAACGTAATTTGAACATACGTATAGAAGTTTGAATAGTGGTTTTGCACTATAGCTTGTTCAGATTTCGTAGTAGAGATTTTAGTCCAATCTGCCTGAAAACGAAAAGTGTTATCCCAAGAAGTTTAAAATTTGGTGGATGAAAACTAGGCACTATCTCAAGAGCTTGCTGAACAGATCTAGGGAACTTGATACGTAATTTCAATTCATTTACGAATAATGGGAAAGGTGGTGAATATCTCGTATACTGAGTTGGAAAAGCAAATGAAATGGTATCGTCTTGTTTACGGCGTGGGGACAGATATAATTTCCTCTATAAAATTGTGACGGACGATGAGTAACTATTATTTTGCGGCAATCCTAAACGAAATAACGGTTTGATCTTGGACAACCATCCACATCCTCTACAAAGCCATACATTAATGATAATAAAGTATTGCCCCTGTTTGGTGGGATGTGCCTTATTGTCCAGACAAATCCCCCTTTTAGATTAACACTCATTTCGATGAATGCATAAAAAATTGTCAGTAGAGCGATTCTCCAAACTTGAATACGTCTAAAAATACCTCGAAGATTATTTTGCCTTAAAGCAGCAGAGTTTCAATCGTGATGAAACACGCAAGTTATTTATACACACTAATATGATATACGATAATAAAGTTCCGATACTTCTCCAATACCTCGGTAACTAGAGCCGTCATCTCTTGATGGAAGTGCCACTTAAAATTTTCAAATTGAGAGAAACGCTACCACCACAAGCCAAAAAACCATGAAAAGTTCTAAAAAAAATCTAGACAATATTCATTACTTTCACGTTTTTTTGGGAATTCTATCGACCACTATTTCACTTTCTCAACACAACATTTTTTCTTATACAATATATTGTATGTTCTTATAACTTTTAATTTCGAATGTTCAAACGACTGAAATTATTTGATGGAATTATTTGGTTGCGTAACCAACTGCAGTAATTTCTTTTTTAGGTTAAAACATTAAAAAATCTTTTTTTTAGACAAATAGTGAAATTAAAGAAATATTCGAGACGGCTATTTGAAGTATTGTTTTAATCAAATGAAACAAAAAGCAACAAAAATAATAGAAAAAAAATTCATAATTAATGTATATTATTATTATATTTATATATAATTAATTTATGGTAAGTATTCCAATAAAAAAATTTTGTTTTATGCTATCTATCATCTGATAGATAGTGCTTAGTATATATCTACCTTTCCATCGTTAAATTATGCACGGATTTTATACATCGTAAAATTAACGTGTGTAAATATATGGTATCCGCGTTTATTTTTCTCAAAAAAATGCAACTCTTGTTTTCTTCTATAGCAAAGCCTCCTCAACAAAGAATTCGTTCCAACTAGTCAAACAGTTATTGGTGAGTTTTGTTTGGAAGTTTTACAACGGTTGATGGCTAGGTTTCGTCGAGTTCGAATGATCACCAAATCACAATTCGTTAGTTGTTCGTCCGTTTTTGACACGAAGTCAAGTCTGTTGTTGGAATCATACCATAGTCAGCTGATTTAGCATCATGTCACTTCTCACCTTTTTTGCTTTCATATTGAGACCATTCAAAAGGCTTATACACGTGCTTGAATCACTATTAAACTGCTGAATAAAGGAAAACGGAATCCTGAAAAATATTGTTTCGTTTTATTTTCATATCGACACTACTGTTGCTTCGTGTAAATGGCAGTGTCAAAGACGTTACGATTAACGGAGATTATTTCGAAGATTACAGTTGTTTTAAATAGTTTTTAAAATAAAAGCTGAGTTCCATTTTGTAAACCCGGTATAATAATATTTAAAGTTATTATTTAGTTATATGGTTATTTATTTATTTATTTGGTTATTTATTTATTTATTTATTCATTTATTTATTTTCTTAATTTCGTTTAGATAACCCTACAGGCATACATTTGTATAAATTATATGTACAAAAGAAATTAAAATGTAAAACAGAACTAAAGCATACTACAAAAAAAAAAAAAAATTATATTCCATTTGTTTAAGAAAATTTATTAAAAATGAAGCGAAATGTATTAAAGATCATAGTCCTATTCATATTATCAAGTCAAATAAATTCACAACAATATCAAAATCAATATGATAATCCATTATTATCTTTTCAACAACAGAATGATAAAATAACACAACAATTAAACGGTACATCAAATTATAATACATTAACGACTAATAGAAATTTAAATCAACAACAAAATGACCAACAAATATTGGAACAACAACCGAGGCAACGATTTACAACACAATCATATCGTCAACAACAGCAACCATATAATTATAATAATGTGAATATGAATAATAATAATTTTTATGATAACTCACAACAAACTTTATATAATGCGAATAGAAATCAGCAATATGATCAACAAACAAATTTTTTAAATTATAATCAGCGAAATTATGATAACTATCAATCAAATTATGATTTAATTGATCAATCAAATTATTGTCCAGAATATTGGATAACATATCGTCGTGAATGTATACGTTTTATAAAATCACCCAAACGTAATTGGTTTGATGCAAAAAAAATTTGTTTAGCATATAATTCACAATTATTGACTATCGATACAATTGATAAACATTCATTTATAATGAAAGAATTAATTCTACAAAATCAAAAACAAAATCGTTATTTTATATCGGCACGACAAACAACACCAGGCATTTGGATTAATGATGATAATAGTCAATTTATTATGATGAATGATGAAGATTCAATAATTTATGAAAATAATGAACAAGAAAATCTGTATGATAATCAAGAATTATTACTAAGATTACAACAACAAGACGATATACGAAAACAACAATCACAAAATAACTATAAAACTCTTTTCAATCGTTATGATCCCAATAACCAACAACAACAACTACAGCAACAATCATCAGTTCTACAAACATCAACATTAACTATTCAACAGCAGAAACGTTATCAACAAAATGGCCGTTATAATAATGATGTAAATTATTTAAAAAATCGTTTGATATATGGATATTCATTGAAAAAAGATCGTTGGATGTTTATTCCAACATTTGATGTTGAATTGAATTTATTTATTTGTGAATCAAAGCAATTATATAACGTTAACAATATAAATGACCGGTCGGATACCAAACGTAAAATTGATTACGGTTTAATTGTTAATGATTTTCTTAAAATGCCTCATGGTCCTAGATTTTTAAAAGAACCAATTGATGTTACATATGATACAAGTAAAAAACATTTAATCAATGATATACAATTAAGTTGTTTAGCTGATGGTTACCCGATACCAACATATAAATGGTTTAAAGAAGAGTATATTAATGATACCTTAAGATTTCTTGAAATTGATCCATTAAATGATGATCATTATACATTAAGTGGTGGAAATTTAATAATATATGAACCAAAACAAATTCAACATCAAGGTGTATATCATTGTACCGCAAAAAATCGTTACGGTCGTATACGTTCTGAAAGTGTTAAATTAAATTTTGGTTATATTATGGAATTTAATTTGAAACGTTCTCCAGAGACTGGTGATATGAATTGGGGTAAATCATTATTTTGTGATCCACCACAACATTATCCAGGTGTAAAATATTATTGGTCTCGTGACTTTTTCCCGAATTTTGTTGAAGAAGATCATCGTGTATTTGTTAGCAATGATGGTGCATTATATTTTTCATCGTTAGAAACTGTTGATCGTGCTAATTATTCATGTACAGTACAATCATTGGTTAGCGATACAGGCCGTAATGGACCATTCTTTCCACTACGTGTACACCCAAATAGTGATTATCAAGCGTTAATATTTGCGAATGCATTTCCAAAAGTATTTCCTGAGGCACCTATAGCTGGTGATGAAATACGCTTAGAATGTGTTGCATTCGGTTATCCGATACCATCATATAATTGGACTAGAATGAATTTACCAATGCCACGTAATTCATATCAAATTAATTATAATCGTGTTTTAATAATACCAAATGCAAAAATTAATGACAACGGTGAATATATTTGTACAATTGAAAATAATCGTATATCAACACATAAATCAATACTAATTAATATTCAAATGAAACCAAATTTTACAATACCTTTGCGTGATCAAATCAAAGATTTGGGAAGTATCGCTAATTTTATATGTGAAGCGGCTGCTGTACCAGATGTTAATTACACATGGTATAAAAATGGTGATCGTTTAAATATTGAAGATCTTAATCGTGATAGATTCGTAATACAAGATAATTTACTAACAATAAAATATTTAGATCCCGATAAAGATAATGGAATATATCAATGTCGTGCTGAAAATCAACTGAAAGCTGTTTTTTCATCGGCACAGTTACGTGTTATAACAATGAAACCATCATTTAAGAAACGTCCATTAGAATCTGAAATTTATGCTGTTTATAATGGGAATACGACAATTCTTTGTGATCCGGAAGCTGCACCACGGCCGAAATTTCAATGGAAAAAGGATGGCAACTTAATTGGCCCAGGCGGTCATCGACGTATTCTACCGACTGGAACCTTAATTATAACACCAACATCACGAGATGATGAAGGTGTGTATACATGTGTTGCAACGAATTCAAATGGAACAGATGAATCCAGAGCTAGATTAATTGTTTTACGTAAGATTTGTTTATGAATTCGAGTGTTTTTTACTAATTCGATCTTTACTAATTTTATAGAAGAATTGCGTTTCACCGAACAATTACAACCAAAAATCGTAACACAAATTCATCAAAACATTCATTTACGATGTGATGTCGTTTATGATCCACTTTTGGATGTTGCCTTCATTTGGACGCATAATGGACAACATCTTAAAGATGAGCAAAATGAAAGATTTGTAAGTTAAAAAAATTTTTTTTTTGTATTTCTTTAAGACAACAAAATTATTAGGTTTTAACCTTTTCCAAAAAATAGATTATTCGTTCAAATTCATTACAAATTCGAAATATAACATTACTTGATACTGGTGAATATGAATGTATTGCAAAATCATCAATATATAAAATTGTATCGCGAACGTACATAAAAATTGAAGGACAACCCGGTGCACCAGGTGGTGTATCTGTAATTGACGTTGGAAAAACGACTGCATTAATTGAATGGATTGATGGAACTGATAATGGTCGCCCAATACGTTTTTATAATATTCTTGGTCGTACAAATTGGAATAAAACTTGGACAAATGTATCAATGTATGTTCAGGCTGAAGCAACTGATAATTATTCTGGACGTCGTAAAGCAAAAATAACAAATCTAACACCATGGTCTGGATATGAATTTAGTGTGTGTGCTGTTAATGACTTGGGTGTTGGCAAACCATCAGCGCCGTCACCGTTGTACAGTACGACCGAAGATAAACCATATATTGCACCGCAAAATGTTAGTGGTGGTGGTGGTAAAATTGGTGATTTAACAATAACATGGAAACCATTATTGCCGCAGGAACAAAATAGTCACGGTATACATTATAAGATATTTTGGCGTTTATATGGTAAATTTGAATGGGCGTCACAAATTATTATGAGACAAGAAAAACATGGAATGGCTGTTGTTCATATACCATTTGATAGTTATTATACAAAATATGAAGTTAAAGTGCAGGCAATAAATAATGTAGGAATGGGCCCGGAAAGTGAAATCGCTACAATCTTTTCTGCGGAAGATATGCCTCAAGTAGCACCACAGCAACCAATTGCTAAAGGATTTAATTCGACAGCTATAAATGTAACATGGGATGCTGTTGAATTAACACGTGAGAAAATCCGTGGAAAATTAATTGGACATCGGGTATTTTTTTCTTTTTATGTTATATTACTGAAATTGTTGGTGATTTTAATTTTCTTTATGTCCAATTTTAGTTAAAATATTGGAAGCGGCAACATGCTGAGGAAGATGCCGTTTATTATTTATCACGTACAACACGCCCGTGGGCATTAATTGTTGGATTAGAACCAGATACGTATTATTTTGTAAAAGTAATGGCATATAATGCGGCAGGTGAAGGTCCAGAAAGTGAAAGATATTTAGGTATGGATTGCAAAAATACAATTTTCAAAAATAATATACTACATTTATCAATATTCTAGAACGCACGTATCGTAAAGCACCACAGAAACCACCATCATCTGTTCATATATATGGCATTGATCCATCAACAGTACGAGTTGTATGGCGTTATGTGGCGCCAACATTGGAAGAAGAACCCATTCAAGGATATAAAGTAAATAAAATTAAAATTAAAAACAACTATATTTTTTAATTTTATAAATTAGGTTCGTGTTTGGGAATCTGATCAAGATATGTCAACGGCTAATGATACAGTCGTACATGTCGGTAATAAATTGGAATGTTATGTAAAAACTTTAACACCTGGAAAGTCATATAAAATGCGAGTGTTGGCGTACAGTAATGGTGGCGATGGCCGTATGTCAAGTCCAACGTTAAATTTTCAAATGGGTAAGACAAATAAATGATTATCAATAATTAACGAGCTTTAAGAATCATTTGACTTATTTGCTTTTATATAAAATTTAAATGAAATTAAATAAATTCTAAGGTGAAAGGTGTTTCTTCAAATAAATTCTTAAAAACATGTAGCGATATCAATTCAGAGACTTTGTTCACGGAAGAATAAAGTTTAATTTAAAGGAATTTAAATTAAAATTAAATTCAATAGAAGGGTTGATTTAGAGTTACACAAGCTCGTGGATTGGTTTTCAGCCTCGCAAACAAAATTTGAAATACGTTTGAATAAAACTTTTGTTTTCAATCCATATCGAAAATCAGCTTGCGTGAATTATTTATTTATTTACTCAATTCAATAATACAAAAAAGGATTGTTATCCTTATACTAATTGTACAAGCAATGTATAGCTCAGAAGCATCAATAGAACTTAAAATGTTACATAATAAAAAAGCAAAAAAAAATTAAAAATAAGAAAAAAATATAAAAAGTAAAACAAAAGAAGGAAGCTCTCTTTCTTTACTCCTGCCCACTCACGCAATCTAGAAAGTTATATTAAGGTTAGTTTAGTTTGAAGGTGGCTCTGAGGACTCCCTTCCAATAGCTCTATAGCCAAAAAACGAAAAAAAAAAAATATAAAACAAAATAAAAAATAAAAAATACAAAAAAAAAAGTAAAAATAAAAAATAAAAAAATAAAAATGGTCCAACAATTAAATGGAAAAAAAATACAAAAAAGAAAAGGTAAAAACAAACAAAAAAATAAGAAAAATTAGAAATACAAATCAGCGGGAGATATTAAAATGATTATCATATTCTGCCATAAATTTTGGTAGAGTTGTAAGACTTGGCCAGCAGTAGGCATTCCAAATCCTAATAGCCCTAGAAATGAAGGACCGATCCATGGCTAACGGGGAAATATGAGGAAGAATAAATTTTCTCGTCCGGGCAGATTGGCCATATACTGAAGACTCAAATAAATATTGGGTGGACAACAAAGTAATAGCCGATTTTTTTTTATAGAAAATGAAACATGATTTTTTTATATAATTATTAAACTTTATTCCATAATATAAGTTCCATTTTGACCAATAGTCTTTTGCCATTTCTCTGGTAAAAGCTTTATGCCATCACTGTAGAATTTCTGGGAGTTCTGGTCGAAAAACTTAAGCAAGTGATTTTCACAGGCCTCTTTTGAAGACAGCTTTACACCATTAAAGGAATTCTGCAGAGACTGAAACAAATGGTAGTCAGACGGAGCAAGGTCCGAACTATACGGTGGATGAATCAAAACTTCCCAGCGAAGCTCTCTCAATTTTTGCCTAGTCAATAAAGATGTGTGCTGCATGGAATTATCCTGATGGAAAGATACGCCTTTCATATTGATCGATTGTGGCCGCTTTACCTCAATTGCGTGCTTTCATCGCGTTAGTTGTTGACAGTAGTATCGGGCTTCTTTTTTTATCTAGCTTCACGTAAATGGTGTTTTATTCAATCTTTAGTTCCTTAGCAATGTCATAAGATGAAATGTGTAGGTTTTCCTCAATTTTTTGGAGAATTTCATCGACTTGTACAATAATTGGTCTACCAGAGCGCGGCACATCTTTAACATCGAAATTTCCAGAGCGGAAACGAGCAAAGAATTTGCGTGTTGCTGGTTTTGATAGAGCATCTTCAACAGAAACTCTACGAATGTTGACACTAGCCTGCGAAGCTTTATCGCCTTGGTCGAAGTGATATAGTAAAATATAGAGAATTTTTCAGAATTTTGGCTTATTTTCAAAACCCAACTACCGCAATTACTTCCAACTGAATTTCCCAAATTTTTAAAAATTTTTAAAAAAATATTTTATGAAATGTCACCTTTCAAGCGCGCTATAATATAGCTTTATAGGGCTGGAACTGCTGAAGTTATGCGACTCTAAACCAATGTTTTGGAAAAATTTGCAATTAGTTTGTTGTCCACCCAATATAAGGGGCACTGATTTTTGATTATTTTGAAGAGTAGGATAAGAGTACGATAGTCGAGAAGAGTAGAAAGGTCACTATATGTCAGATTTGGAACAAGATGCGATCAATATGTGCAACCTGCTTGTCCCACGAAAGATCCTCAGCAATAAACACCAAGGCTCTTTACGTGTTGGACATATGGTACTAAAGTGCCATCTAAAATGATAGGCGGAAGAATATCCCTAATCGGCCTGTGATAAACTACTAAGGCCTGCGTTTTATCAGGATTAAGCTGGAGCTTGTTTTTAGGTACTCAAACCACTACTAACTCAAGATCTTGGTTGATCAGAGCAACTGCATCACACAGTATTGGAATGAAAGGGAAGGAGTAATTGAACATCATCAGCGAAAATATAGACCAACGAGTTTTCGACCGCCAGAGGAAGATCATTGATCTAGATAATGAAGAGAAGCAGCCCTAGGATAGAGCCTTGAGGAACTCCACTGTGAATTGGTCTGAGCTGGGTGGCCACTCCATTATTTGCAACGCATTGGAAGCGATCAGATAAATAGGAAAGATGAGATTGCAAGCAAAACTCGAGAAGCAAAATTGCTTCTTTAACTTTAAGCAAAGGATACGAGTATCAGTTCTATTAAAGGCTTTACTGTCAAGAAGAAGGAGGAATCTAACATATTTATTATCCATACTTTCCCGCAGTTTTTCTGTTACACCAAAGAGAGCTGTGGTGGTGCTGTGATTGGCCCTGAAAGCAGACTGATTAGAAAAAAAATTTACTTTATTATCACCTTCAATAAACTGCATAATCTGAGCTTTCATTAGAGCCTCAGCAAGTTTGAAGAGGCATAGCAAGATGCTAATTGGGTGAAAGTCACGTCGAGTAGGCTGGCGAAGAAATCATTAAGTTCAGACAATTGCCAGTATCGAGATCATGTACCGCTTTAGAGATTGCAAATTTCTTAATCTGACTCTAGAACTCCTTACTAGACTTAACTCCAGCAAAGCGAGCCTGACCAAGTTTTCTTTTTCCATTTCTGTTAAGATACTCGATTTCTTAGCTTAGTATAAGTTAACCAATATACATGAGACCCCTCCTCACAAGAGGCAGCATAAGCTCGATCTCTACAAGATTTGAAATAATCAATTACCGGAGTGTTCTAGGGGCAAGGCCGTTTTGCATTTAATTTAGGAGAGAAGCTATGAATAGGCACATGAGCATTGAAGATCTGAGTTATTGCTTCGTTAAGGACTTCAACCATTATGCCCACATCATTTGTGGAATAGAGAGGATCCATATCGGATTGATATGCATCAGAAAGCAGTAGGTCAGTATTAATTTTATTAAAGTCCCGGTATGGGAACGGCTCAGGATCTTTGAGGGGAAAAATTAAAATTGAAAAAATAGTAAATATAGTAATTGTATATGGGAATTAAAAGTCATCGTCTTTTATATAAAAAAGACGTTTTTTTTTAAATAACGGTTACGCTCGCCCGCAAATTGCAAAATTACCGTATCTTTTTGCGTATTCTGAACTTTTTTCTTGCAATTCTCGCTTGAAATTGATTGATTCGTATCGGTAATGATCAGCGTTAATTACTGTAGTTTCATATAGAGACCAAAACGTACCGTACTCAAACAATAACTTTTCGCAAATTTTTTCTTGAGATTGAAGCAAAACAATAACGCTTTCCTCAAATGGCGTTTTGTTGGCACAAGAGTCGATATTTTCACTTCAATAAAAATTGTTCTCTACATTTCACCTAAATATCTTCTACTAAATATTAAAGCGTACTGACAGTACTTCAAATTAAATGTGTTGTCAAAGATCTACTACCGGGTCCGACAATTGAAATGTCCGTCTAATTCAAATCGCCGTCAAATGTAAATACTAAAATTTGACATGAATGTTTCTTAACATATTGGCTGTCAGTAGTAAAAATTATTTGTTGATGAAAAGACGCGTTCTTATTTTTTGTAAAATGGACCTTAAACGAAATTCATTTTATTGGAAAGTTAAACATGGAAATTCACCATATTCATCAGATCTGAATCCGAAATACTTCGGATTATTCCATTTGGGGAATTTTACACGCAGCGGCTTGCAAAAAAAAAACAACTTTGGCCGGTTTAAAAAAGGTTTGACTCGTGAATGGAACCGTTTAAGCCAAGACATCGTGCGAGCATGGTGTGCATCGTTTAAACTAATAATAGTAATTGTAAAATTAACTATGTATCTTAAACTATCCTTTCAATAAATTATAATAAAACCAAACGATGAAATCTGTCCTATTAACAAAATGTAATTTTGGCGATTTTAACTTATTATATATATCGATAGAAACTGACGTTAAAAAAATTTATGTCAAAATTTGATATTTCTATCTCTATTATATAAAAAAGTTTTCTCCGCAAATCATTTATAAATAAAGTAAATACTTCCAGGCGAATTATAAATAATTAAAGTATGCAAACTTTTAGGCGAATATATTCAAGAAAATACTTTTACAAATGAATTTAAATATATCTCACCAATTAAAAACGAAGAATAGAAAATTTAGCATCTTGGAAAATTGAGACGGAGAGAGAAAGAAATAGAGAATCTTATTCTACCGCTAAAAAAAAACAAAAAACAGAAGAATAGTGTCCTTGATACATTTTTTGGTTGTTGTTTATACACACGGGTTTTAGTGAGCAAATCGAGCAGTTGGCGGAGCCGCCTAGTTTTTTAAATGAAAAGTTTTATTTAATTTTTTAAACAAAAGAAAAAAGAGAAGAGAATAAAAATGAGTTAAAACTATCTAACGGAAAATAGTAAACGTAATTTTCTTAAGTACTATTAGGTTTACCTACCTACTTGTTTGTTAAAATACGAAATGTCACCAAGTTACGCCCTTTTAAACAAAAGCGGCAGAAACAACGGGAATTTCGGTTATTCAGTGGCCGAAAAATATAAATGAGGAGAAATAAATATTTTGAACGCAAAATTAGCGGGGGATATGTTAAAAGCGATATTTTTATTAGATCATTTATTCGATTTTTTACTTTCATTTGTATTGTGCTTATGTTTATTTATAAATATATGAAGAAAAAGGAAATTCTTTTTTATATTATTTTATATTTTATGGATCATTTGAAATTCAAGATACAGAATACAAAAGTGTTATATACCCTAAGGTATGTGTCCAACAAGTGAAAGAAAATTAAAAGAAAAATACGTTTCGAATCCAAAATACGTAACATGTTTCTCTCTTTTAATCCTAGGTTTAATGGTTTTTTTCTCTCTTTCATCCACGTGTTCTGAGCGCTTGATGGATACTTACCTTCTACGGGGTTTATATTCACTCTAATTTATAAAAACAGTAACCCTGGAGGCAATCTCGACGGACGCGAACGACGCAATGAACGCGACGGACGCGTGAAGTGTCAAATAAAAGTTAATTTCATATGAAATGTATGGGAGGTGGCAATCTCGACGTAGACGTGACGGACGCGACGGTTCAAACGTTGAAAAGTTGATTCGTGTTCAACTTTTACGTGACGGACGCGTTCAAATGTCATTTTAAAATTTTTGTGTGGGGATTATTTTGTGAAAATTCCATTTAAAAACGGTATTTTAGTTTGTTTTATTAATTTGCACTACTTAAAAAACTATTTTAATTTATAACACAAAGATTATATCAAATAATAATACAAATTACAAATTTCATCGACGGCGTCGACGGCGTCGAGTTTGCCTACACAAAAATATTTATACCGTCACTAACGTTTTTGACAATTCACGCGTTCATTGCGTCCGTCGCGTTCGTCAAGATTGCCTCCAGGGTAATGCTTTTTAAGAAATCATCGCATGTTCAAACATGGAATTACAACACCGCTTATAATATTAACTATACTTTTATATATGCAAAGAAATTCATTTAATTCAATAAATTTCTAACAATCTAACTTAATTTAACATTTTATACATATTTGTTTTTATCTTTTCTTTTAGGGAATACAAAATCGGTGGCAGCGAATATTAAACTAAATACAACTATACGAATCGGATTCTTAACCATTTTATATTTATATAAACAAGTTATATTTTAGTGCTATTCATTCAAAAAACGAGAGAATATTTTTAGTTATTTATGTAATATAGACAAAAATTTTTAAAATGAAATTGTTTTCGGAATTATCAAAGTTATTCAAAATACATATAAGAAACTTATGATCATACCTCTAATTATGTGTACACTTCGTTTACATGCGTATTTGAAATCGAATACATGTTAGTTCAGATGCATTTAAAATGAGGTTGCCTAAATCGGAAACTTTTGTGTATCGACTTGAATGCGGATTGAAATTAACTATGGTTGCGTTTTTTTTGGGAATTTTTATTGACCACTGTTTGTTTATTATTATTATTATTATTATTATATTTTTTCAAAAAAACCATTTTACCATATATAATCTATATACTTATAAATTTTTACTATGAATATTTGCATTAGTGTCATATATATCGCAACTATAATAACATTGAATAAATCTTTTAAAAATTACCAGCGATAAATTACATTGCTGAAATAAGCGGGTATAAAATGTATTTACCGTCCCTATTTTGCGTATGCAAATCGGATGAGCGAAAATTTCAAATTGGGGAGAAACAAAAAATGTTTTCTGTGTGTTCATGGATTTATCCGTTTTTTAATAATTACGTATAATTCTTGACTGCATGCAAATCAAAATTTAAAAGCTACCCAAATCTATTGAAATAAAATGTCAAACTCGATTTTGTTTTAAATGATTTCAATCCAAGCACTCAAATCAGCTGAACTATGTACACAGATGTATGTATCGAAGTTAATAAAGTAATTCTAAGGAAATTAACTAGGGTATTCTCCAATCGTATGTCTATGTAACCAACCGTAACTTTACATACACAGAATTTAGTACGTAAAGTTATTTAAATGTCCAAATTGCTTTTCTGATTCTGTATCTATTTCGCCTTAGTAAAATGAATTCGCTGTCTACTGTGAAATCTAAAAATGGATTTAGAAAGTTTAAAAATTTGTGTTTTTTTTTTGTTAATTTTTACTTTTAAAAATTATTTTTAGTAATTAGTGTTTTATATAATATTAATGGATTTAAAAAAAAAAAAGTTGGCAAAAAATGTCACAGAACATTAGGAAAATATTTATACCAACGTCACCTGTAATAGGTTCCTCTGTAGTAGTTGTTATTATAATCCCGCGGAAGTTCTTTGGGAAAGCTAAATGATCTTCAAAATCTGTTTTTTATTTGCTTACACCAAAATAATTTTTTCTCCAAGAATGTATCACGTCGAAAGATTTTGGCATATTCACTATAAAAAAACGGGTAAAAATAACATTTTTCCGGAATTATTGATTTATTTTCATTTTTGTCTGCTTCAAACATATTTTAAATAATTTCCATTTCAAACTTCCTTTTAGCACATAATGTGGAATTTCATGGCACTTTTTAAAGAGTTCCGATATTTTAAACCCAATCATAAAGTTACAGACGATTTGACAGAAACGTACAGAGCAGTTACATTTACATATAATTCCAGAATAGCAATTTAGGCATTCATCAGATCTTTACGATTACAGATCGAATTTACGATTTGAGAATAGCTGCCTTAGTGGGGAATTTTCAAATCATATGTCTATATAATCGTAACTTTCCATACAAAGAATTGTGTAAGCTAATTTACATAAATGCCCAAATTGATATTCTGGATTTGTTTTCATTTCGTTCTCCTAAAATGAATTCGCCATCTATTGTGAAATGTCAAAAATTGGTAAACAAAAAAAAGTTTGGAATTTGTTTTTTTTTTTATTAAATTTTTACTTTTATTTATTAATAATTTATATAATAATAACTGATTTTAAAAAGGACACAGGCAAAAAATATCACGAATGTAATCAGGAGCGGAGTCTTGTATTTCGATTTGAACCAATTCCATCGTATATACGATTTGAACAACCAATTTGGTATTGGCTAAAATTGGATAGAAAATATTTTACACTGTGATCGTATAAAATTCATTCGATCAGTGTTGAGTTGTCGAAAACATGTTTTTTTTTATGTTTATTGTCATATTTTTAAATTTTTTAATGAAAAAAAAAATGAATTACAAGTAATTTAACAATTATTTACTTAAATTTTTACTAAATAATTGAAGCTTTTCACAAAAAAAAAAAAAAACATTTTGTTTAATATTTTTTTTTTTTACTTGGATTTATGCAGGAAAATCCCAAGCTTGCAAAAGTTAACTTGAAAGTATAGAATTTAAAAAAATTACCAAAATTTTCATGAAATTACAACCAAATAAAATGCTCTAAAAACGAAGTGAAAATTATCATTATAACAAAATAAAAAAAACGCCACCGTATAAATTTAGGACCGAAAATACTTCAAGATATTTTGTTTCATTGAGACCAACAATTTCAATATTTATTATTAAATAAAAAAATAGTTCAAACTAAAAACAAATCTAAAACATAAAAATTTTAAATTAATTTTTTCAAAAAAAAACTATCACCTGTCAAAATGTCATAAAATTTCATCCGGCAATTCGAAAATTTATACCATTTGCGTGGAATTCTCAACAGCCACACTAATAACCATACGATCATGTTAGCCGATGCCAAAAAAAATTCAGATCGAATATTAAATCGAATCGAAAATTCAGTCGGATCGAAATACAAGATTCCACTCCAGTTCCTCTGTGTTGTGAAAATTCCACACGCAAAATTTTTTTTTCTTATACAAAATGATTTAAAAATCTTTTTTTTTGTCTTTGCTTACACCAAAACTATTCTTTTTTTTCTCTTTTCTTTTTTTAGTAAAAAATAAAAATTTTCCTGGAATTATTGCTTTACTTTCATTTTTATCTGTTACAAACCTATTTTAAATAATTTTCACTTCAAATTTCCAATTATTAGCACATAATTTGTAATTTTATGTCACTTTCTAGAGAGTTTCGATATTCTCAACCCACTGGTCAAGATACAGACGATTTGACAGAAATTTATATAACAGTTACATATGCATATGATTCCAGAAAAGGAATTTGGACACTGATCGGATCTTTGTGGCTACAGGGCGAATTTACAATTTGAGAATAACTCTTAATATTTTTTAATATTTTTAGATTCGAAGACTATATATTATAAATTGTAAAGTACAAATAAACCAAATTATTGGTTGGTGTAGACGAGTTATCTAAACAACTCGTCTCTTGTGTTCCAAAAAAATCCAAATATTGCGGACAAGCAAAATATGGAATATAAAAGCAACAAAAAAATAAATAAGAAAAACAAAATTTTATGATTTAGATATAGGCAGAACAAAAACAAAATTCTTATGAGTACAGAAAATTCGTCCATTTTTTTGCTACCAAAAAGAAGAGTTAGTTATAGGGAAAATACAAATATACATTTTTTAATAAATGAATAAAACACAGTAAATTTCTTAAAAATTTGGATTTTTTTATTCTCAAGATTCCTGCCACGAAATTGAAGTTTTGAGTTTTTCGAATTTTTTAACAAAATATTATAAATATGGAGTTTAATGTGACGGACAGTGATTTTTTTTTATGATGGACTTTTGCCATATTTTCCGCAATAAAAGAAAGCAAAGGAATGAAGAAAAACGGCAAAATTTTGATGAGGCTAAAAAAAATAATTAGCGAAGCTAATTAAAGAGAAAACCGTTATTTGGAAAATGGCCGACAAATTTCATAAAAATACGAATGCATTGGCATCTGCTTGGTCTGTCTGCCAAAGAAATGGAAACACTAAGCAAGTTCAATTTATTCCTTTTTTTTTATTTTATTAATTCATAGAAATTTGTATGCGACGATTGCAAGACTTAGATATTCATATTTTAATTCAGTTTCTTTTGAGATATATTTCATGTCTTGTGTCTTAGGTCTATTCAGAAAGCACATTATTTACAGCGCAACACCAGTGGGGACATTAAATTGATCCCATTTCCCCGATTTGTAAAATAGCTTCCGTTAAACATATATTACGTAAAGGCAAAAACTTCGATATAGTAGGGGCCAAAACAACCGCAGCGCTAAAGTGGTGAGGGATAGAACTATTTTATCTTCGACAGAAAAAATCTCCGTGAAAACCTCCACAACTTAGCTGAACATTGCAATCGCGTGTGACCTCTATATAAAAAGTTCAAAAGTTTCTATTGACTCCAGCGCCAAAGCGGTGACAGATAGAACTATATGATCTTCGGCAGAAATAGTGCAAAAGGAAAACTTCCACAAATTTGTTGAGCATTGTAATCGCCGTTACCCCTATATAAAACGATCCAAAGTTTTTATTGACTCCAGCGCCAAAGCGGTGACTGATAGAACTATCGGGTCTTTGACAGATATAATCCCCATGATAACCTCCACAATTTTACCGAACACTGCAATCGTGTGTGACCTCTATATAAAAAGTTAAAAGTTTCTATTGACTCCAGCGCCAAAGCAGTGAGAGATAGAACTATATGGTCTGCGACAGAAATAATCCGCATGAAAACCTCCACAACTTTGCTGAACATTGTTATCACGTATGACTTCTATATAAAAAGTTCGTAAATTTGTATTGCCTCCAGCGCCAAAGCGGTGTGAGATGGAACTTTGTCGTGTACGTCAGAAAATCCGGCATAAAAATCATAATAAGATTGCCTCAGGTCGGAATCATGTCCGATGTATATTTCAGATTATAAATTAGGTTTTCCGAAATGAGCTTTCACGGCCCCCTTATGTAACCTCTCCGACCCCCATTCTCCTCCCCCGGAAATAAAATTTCTCAACGTTTCAAGTAATTCTCTACAACATATCAAAAAGTGTTTTTTTTGCTCAACGAATTTCCTTTATGGACAATATAGGACGGACAGAAGGAAAGAAGGAAGGATTAGCCTTTTATATATATTGGGTATCGCAAAAAGTTCGTGGATTTTTTGGCGATAGATGGCTTTAGAGTCGCATAACTTTAGTAGTTCTAATCCTATCATGTTATATTATAGTGCGATTGAAAGGTAACATTTCATAGAATATTTAAAAAAAAAATTGTGAAAATCAGTCAGAAGTAATGGCGGTAATTGGGTTTTGAAAATGAGCCAAAATTCTGAAAAATTCGTTGTATTTTACAATATCTCTTCGACCAAGGCGATAGAGCTTCGCAGGTTTTTGAAAAAATTTGTAGTGTTTACGGAGAACATGCTCTATCAAAATCAGCAGCAAGTAAATGGTTTGCTCGTTTCCGCTCTGGAAATTTCGATGTTAAAGATGCGCCGCGCTCTGGTGGGCCAATCATTGAAAAAGTCGATGAAATTCTCCAAAAAATTGAGGAAGACCGACAGAAGTCATCTTAGGACATTGTTGAAGACCTAAACAATGATCAAAAAACAGTTTTGAGCCATTTGCGTAAGGCTGGATCCAAAAAGAAGCTCGATATTTGGGTGCCACATGAATTAACAGTGAAAAATTTAATGAACTGAATTTCCATCTGCGAATTGCTGCTGAAACGAAACGAAATCGACCGATTTTTGAAAAGATTGATAACAGGTAATGAAAAGTGGATCACATACGACTATAATGTGCGAAAAAGATCGTGGTCCAAGAAGAATGAAGCTGCACAAACGGTGGCAAAGCCAGGACTAACCCACGTAAGGAAATGCTTTGTGTTTGGTGGGATTGGAAGGGAATCGTGCATCATGAGCTGATCCAACCTGGCCAGAGGATTGATTCCACTCTCTACTGTCAACAACTAATGCGATTAAAGCAGGCAAGTAAAGTAAAGTGGCCACCATCGATCAATAGGAAAGGCGTCACCTACCATCATGACTACACACATCCTTGATGACTCGTCAAAAATTGAGAGAGCTTGGCTGGGAAGTTTTGATGCATCCACCGTATAGTCCGGACCTTGCACCATCTGACTACCATTTGTTTCGGTCTCTGCAGAACTCCCTTAATGGTGTAAAGCTGACTTCAAAAGAGGCCTGCGAAAGTCCCTTGGTTCAGTTTTTCGCCCAAAAATCCCAGAAATTCTACAGTGATGGCATAATAATTTGAGCAAAAAATGGCAAAAGATCATCGATCAAAACAGCACATATTTGGCTTAATAAAATTAATTTAAAATGTAATCAAAGTGTGTTTGAATGTTGGTGAAAAAAATCCACGAACTTTTTGCGATACCCAATATTTGGTGTCTGACCAAAACACTTTCGCGGAGAAAATAAGAAAACAATTCGTAAACTTAACAAATAACAATTTTATTTCGTGTGATGAAGCGTAGGCATTTACTCGTTTTTAAGATATGGATTTAGACCGTACTGTCAAATTTTGGAGGGGAAAAAATTGCATTTTTTTAATTTCTAATTTTTAGTGCGTCGATAACAATGCTTTTGCCACTGTCTCCGCACTTATGTCTACCAAGGGGGCTGCTTCGGGCCATCATGTGAATCGGTCGATCATTGTCGGGCAATATCTATTCCCATCACATAGAGGAAGTGGGCCAATAATATCGATATTGATGTGGCTGAATCGTGTGTCTGGTGGTTGAAATTGTCCGACTGGCGATTTGATGTGTTTCGTAACTTTGTTCATTTGGCAAGGATGACAATTTTCCACAAATTTTGCTATGTCTTTTTTCATTCCCGGCCATACATAACGCTCCGTGATGATTTTTATTGAAGCACGCAAATTAAATTATATTATTATAATTTTTAGCGAAATAAAAAACTATTATTAGTTATAATTGTATTAAGACACTTTATGTTTCAACTCACAAGGTTTTCTTATAACTTTTTCTTAACTAAAACTTTTTATTTTATACTATTTCTTATACAAATATTAATTTCTTATTATCTAGTTATTTTCCTTATTTTTCTTATCTTATTTATTTTATTCCTTACAAATATTAAGGTTCTTATTTTCCTTATTTTCCTTATCATATTTAAATATTCGAATTCTTACTTTCCTTATTTTTCTTACCTGATTTAAATATTCGAATTCTTATTTTCCTTATTTTTCTTATATTATTCAAAGGTCCAGAGTTCTTGGAGGTGTTAATGCATTAGTTATTTGTTGCTGATGTAACTCGCACACCTGGGTGTGACAATTCGTGTGTGATTTTCATAATAATTAATCGAAATTTTTTTTGTAATGAATGGCCGCACTCTGGTTGTTGAAATGTCGCAATATAAAGATCTTTTGCTGCCTGGAATTACATATTCTTTAAGGATTAATGATGTATTGCTTTCTTCCAAAAATATTTGTATTTCGTTGTCGCTTCTTTGATCCTCGGCTAATTTGTCGTAATCAATCGTTTCGATTTGCTGAATTCTTGATAATAAATCGGCTGTTATATTTATTATCCTCACCTTTGACGTATCGTAAGTCTGTAGTAAACTGAATTATGAAATCGAGGTGTCGAATTTGGCGTGGTGATTTACGATTAAATGAATAAATTAACTGTTTGTGATCGGTGACGATGTGGCAATGACGTCCCTCTAACATGAATGGGAAATGACGAACTGCTAAGTAGATTGCTAAAAGCTCCGTGTCATACGTGCTGTAATTTTTTTCGGTGTTCGACTGCTTTTGGTGAGAATTTTCTATAAAAGTTGATCGTGGCTAAAAATGTTTTCAATTGTTTCACCAGTTCGGGTTTGGGAAAGTTTTTGATTGCATTGACTTTTTCTGGGAGTGGTGAAATTCCACTCGGTGTAATTAGATGACCCAGGAATTTTATATCTTTTACAGCAAATTCACATTTCGCTACGTTAATCACCAGATGCTGTTTTCGCAGTCGCTCGAGTACTATTCGTACATGTTGAATATGTTTGGCTGAATCGTTGGACGCAATCAATAAGTCGTGTAAGTACGGAAATACGATATCTAATCCTCGTAAGGCTTCATGAATAATTCGCTGAAACGTCTGCGGTGCGTTGCAAAGACCAAAGGTCATTACTTCGAATTCGTACAGTCCGAATGGAGTCGTGATCGCTGTTTTCGGAACATCTTCTGGGTGTATTCTGATTTGATGGAACGCTTTTTTTAAGTAAATTTTTGTGAAAATTTGTTTACCGTACAGCATTACCGTCAAATCCTGAATATATGGAAGCGGGCAACGATCAGGGATTGTTTGTGCGTTTAATGCTCGATAATCCCCATATGGTCTCCAAGAGCCGTCCGCTTTCTTAACCAAGTGTAGCGGGCTGGCCCAATTGCTAGATGGTGGTCGGCAAATTCCAGCTTTCATCATTAACTCAAACTCCTTCCGTGCTGCTACAAATTTATCGGTCTGGCGAATACTGGTTGTCCAGTAGTTTCGATGTGATGCATGATTGATGTTTCATGGAACTGGCCAGGTTGAAGTGGCTTGGAGACGTCAGCGAATTCGTGTAACAATTTTGCAAATAGCAATTGTTCTTGAAATGTTTTCAGAGTTGGCGCGTTTATTGATTGTTTCCAACATTTGATTTCTAATTTCATGTTGCTATCTATAAGTCGGCTTCGTTTGAGATCGATAAGTAAGTCAAAATTTTTGACGAAATCGGCTCCGATTATAGGCGAATTTACATCAGCTATGACAAACTTGTAACGCGTGGGAACAAAAAACTGGTGATGGATCAGATTTTTTTTGACAGTCAACAGTTTGGAGTTTCTACGTGAAACCTCCTTACAGCCTACACGGCGAAATTTAAATTTCAAAAGCGTTTTCTTCTCCCCAACAGGATGGCCATCTATCACAATCAAATTTTAAAACCATTTCAAGTGATCTTAGTGATAGTTGGAGCCATCTATTTCCGTTGGTTTACAAACGACGGAAAAATTTCAAAGATTCTCTTTAAAGAAAGGGACAAAAAGAGAAAAAAATAAACCGGTTTACAAAACACGCGGCAGAATTTTGATATGAAAAATGCTTCCAATCTGTTAGCCAAATATGGTCCGATTTTTTGAAACTGTTGACGAACAAGTAGGAAGAAGGAGACGGATATACCTTATTTTGTTATGTTAGCTTTGGATGAAAATTTTTTTTTTGTTGAAGCGGGAGTCTTGGAAGAATAGCCAAACGGACTTGGGACTTGGGACTTTTTCTTTTGGGAAGATAAGAAAACGGAAAATAAAAGTATTTTAAAATCAGAGTTTTAAAGAAATAAAAATAAAAAAATAATATATAAACGGGGTGAATTAAAGTTTTAAAATACAGTTAAATTAAAAGTAACGCAGATTTTTTTTTTGAAATTAAGAAAATTTTGATAATAAAATTAAAACCAATTTAGAGAACAGTTTTGTTTAAAGAAAAAGAAAATTTTTTTTTTAATAAATGGGTAAATAAAAGAAAACTACGTTTTTGAAAAAAGAAAAAGAAGGAAAAGTAGTTGAAATCAAATCTAAAAGGAAATCTTGGGATTTTGTTTTGTTGTTGGCTCGTTTTTTTTTATTATTAACAAAGAAAAAGAAGAAGGAATTTACCGGTATATTTTGTGTGTATTTTTTCTTCTTTCTCGAAAAAAAAAGAAAAGAAAAACTAGAAATTTTGAAATCTCCTAAGAAAAAAAAAGGAGGAAGAAAGGAATTTCTTTTGTCGAATTGTGGTCGGCAGGCTGGTCAATTTTTATAGGTTGGATGCCGTTGCAAATTAAGCGAAAATCCACAACCAGCGCGAGTTCTGCAAGATATTGAAAAATATTCCGGCATTAAAGGTCGGTGTCATATCACCAGTGTCTTTGTCATTTCTGGAAACATATGCAGCACACTCGAAATTTGGTTTCTGGCATAACGAAGGGGCTTAAAGGGCCTCAATGAAGACATGTAATACAACATTAATACAATCAGCAGTAACACAACAACAAATAACAACGCTATTGTCTACCGCTTCAACATCATCATCATCGGCATTGACACCAGGACATCTTCAAAAAAAAAAGGAAGAATTTTTTTTAGAAGAAAAGAAACCAATTTCAAGTTTCTTTTGATTCTTCTTCTCTTCTTGTCATTAACAGATATATTTCGTTTTTTTTTATGACTTGTACTTTAAATTTTCTTTTCCCAGAATAAATACGAAAGAGGAGGCCTCCTGTTTCCGGATTTGGGGTGAGTCAAGAACAATGAATATATATAATCTATATGCCGTGAAAAAAAAAGAAAAGAAAAAAAAAAAAAAGAATAAATTGGAAAAAAAGGCCAAACCTTTTATTAGAGAAGTTTTTTTTTGTTTAAAGGATGGCTTTAAAATTAGAAATTTAAAAAAAAAAAACAATAAGCAATCAATTTTTCTTTAAATTCGAAAAGTTTTATTTTTATTTGAAATTTTGAGCTTGTATAAAGTTACCAATTTAGAATGTGAGCAAAAGTACTGCCAAAATTTTTTTGCAAGGGAAAGGAAAAAATAAAAGAATATTAACGGAAAGAAACGGGAAATAATATTACGATGAAACTTAAAATTTTAAAATAACTCAATAAATATTTCTTAGTTTTTTTTTCTTCTTCAAGAAAGGGCGCGAAAGTAAATAATTTATAAGAGAAACAGAGAAGGGGTAACCCGAGAAACGTGATAATAATATTTGATAACCTGTACTTTTTGAATTTGAAGAGGAAAACAAAGAAAATAAAAAGTAGTTATTTTTTTTTGTTTAAGAAAAAAAAATGTATCAATAAGGTAGAAAACCACTTTTATTTGAAAGGAGATCAATTTTCTTTTTTTTTTCAAACAGTAACAAAAAAAAAGAGAATGAAGTTTGAATATTATATTCCATCACTAGTTTTCTCATGTAAATCAATTGTGTGTAAATCATTTCTTTTATAATAATTTGCAATAACAAAAACTAATGAATTGGTTTTTTTTAAATAATAAAAGCAGATGCATACTGTACACATTATTATTATTTTTTTTTCTTCAAAAGTTTTTTTTTTCATTTTTTTTATAGTGACGAAGATGAAAACGGGGAAAAAAGGGGGAAGAAAGTAACCAGAGCAATTCAAGGAAATATGAATAGGGAAGAGTAAAACGATTGGGGAGAGTGAGGGAGAGATGGAATGAGTGGTTAGATGCGTGGGGGCATTTGAATCAATACGGGACGATAACCAATTGTAGGGGCGGTTATCGTCAACGGGGACCAACATTCTGCTGTTGGTCCGTTCGGGTGGGAAGTGCCCCAAAGTCCGGTTGGCAATACCATCTATAGCCAATCGGCCCCGACATGCCTCGCAAGGCTTTCGCGAACGGTTGGTCAAGTTCCGGTGACCACCAAGCTAACGAACTTCCATTTATTCGGTTTTTTCTCGCGAAACCGAATTTGCTTGCCTGATAGCCTTTGCTATCACCATAAAGTCTAAACGACATTAATATTCTCATGCACACATAAAAATTTATGTGTAACGCGATGATAGATGGTGGTGAGTAACGACCCACCCCTCCGGCGAGCTAGTTTGCGCGACTCAGCAAGGCGTGCAGCCTTCCAGTTGCTCACATTTGCTGCACCATCTCATATCTTCTCCTCGCAAGGAAGAAGATATGCTGAAAGGTCATCAGGGGATTTGCTTTCTTCGTTAATACCCCATTTCAGTGTGTTTTACACACTGCAAAATATATAAACCCCTTGTTACAAACTCCTAGTTAAACTCTCGACGTAACCCTAAATCTAGTTGTACATTGGTCCTGCCGTATGTTGCGATGGATGAACCGTTCGCGGCGTAGAGCTTGATTGGTCCGAATTTTGTTGGTTTCTGTCCGATGACAGGTAGGACAGAAATGTCTGCGCCGGTGTCGATGAGGCATGATGTCGCAGTTTTCTTGTCAATTACTGACAATCTGTTAATGTTAGCACTCGTAACTGCGGTACCTCATTCGTTTGATGTAGTCCCTGTAGTCTTTCTGAAACGGCAGGAGCTACGGCATTTTCGTGCATTGATGCCAAAATTCTGATGATGCCAGCATTCCGTATTATCGTTTCTTGATTGACTGGGTTGACGTTGCTGTGATCTGCTTTGTTCAGGGTTGCGACCACGATTCTGCTGTGACCACATTGTTTTAATAGATTGAACTAGTTCGGATATTTCGGCTCTTAATTCAAAAATTGCGGATGTAGCTTTGTTTGCTAACTGGTCCTTACCAACGGTGTTTATCATGGGCAATTGCATAACATCGACACTTGCATCGGCTATCTTGGTGGTGTCCCCACATATATGTATATTTTTTGACTCTAGTTTTATTTAATATATTTAAGTATTCCACAATTTTCATAATCTTTAATTTTAATTACCTTCTGTTTTTTTTTATTTAACTTATTTGTATCAAATTTTTATATTTATTATCACCGAATTGTTAAATCTAATTCTTTGCACATTTATCACATAAAAAAAGTAATAAACATTCTTTGCACTGATATTTTTCACAATGAATTTCACGTGCAAAATTTGGAGACCAGTGAAAATTCCATTACACGCGAACATGATACTAGGCTTAAATGCTAATAATGGAAGAAGAAGACAATGACAGAGCAATTTTTTTTTCATTTCGTGCTGCGCTAAATTTTGTAATTAAATTGTTTATAGACTTTTATTTATCGCAAATTATTGATTTTATTCTATTTTTTTTTATATATTCGGAGAACGCCACTTTGGAGTCTTCTACAGGCTGGGAAGTTTCTTTTGTATAATTTCTTAAAACATAACCTCAATTCTGGAAATTTTTCCAGCCAAATTTCCGCCAGAAATTTTCTTTTCCTATTGTACCACTTAATTGCTGTAGGACTAGTCGCTATGGACATGAATGTCACCCTTGTCGAACACCTGTGCACTTCATGTGGCGCTGAAGCCGATTAACTAATTATTCAGTGCTTTAAATGGCTTCTCTGGTTGTACCAGTTTGATGGTTCAAGTTTGTTCCTGTTTGTCTTTGAACCTGTTTAATGAACTTTCTAACTTGGAATCTGTGGAGTTGTTCTGGAAATGCTGTTTTCGGAAAGAAAACAGTATACCGGAAGCAGGGAGTGCAAAGCTCTTAATTGAAATGATATGACACCAATTTTTTTCATTCAAGATAGATACGTTGGCACTGATTTAAAAAATGACACAAAAAGACATGCTCGCTAACTTAAAGCTGTGATTGAAATCACAATAGGGGTATTAACGAAGTAGTAAATCCCATTATGGCTTGAAAGCATATCTTCTCCCTTGCGAGGAGAAGATATGAGATGGTGCAGCAATTGTGAGCAACTGAAAGGCTGCACACCAGGCTGCGTTGCGCTTGCTAGCTCTCCGGAGGGGTGGATCGTTGCTCACCACCATATGTTATCAATATTACACATAATTTATTTTATGCGTGCATATAATTTTTTTAATGTCGTAAAGGCTTTAAAGTGATAGCGCGAGCTGTCAAGCCAGGAAATTCGGTTTCGCGAGAGAATAACCGAATAAATGGAGGGTTCGTTAGCTTTTCGGTCATCGAAACTGTCCAACTTCACGCGATTGCCTTCGCGAGGCATGTCCGGGCGATTAGTGGTAGATGGTATTGCCATCCGGACTTATTTGGGGCTCGTCCCACTCTTTATGGACCAAGAGGCAAAATCTTAGCTCTCATGACCATATGTGGGTCTGGTCCCTTTTTTTGGTTTAATGCCTCATTCGCACCACGTCATCCACAAACCTCTCTTTTTCACACAGTTTCCACTATCTGAGTTCAGCTATTATTCCAAAGAGAAAACACTCTACTTCTTGTGTCTAAATGACAAATTCATATAAACTTTTATTATATACTAGCTGTACCCGGCCACGCCTTGCTGTGGCTCAGTCTGATTAAAAAAGAAAGCGCACGTTTCTAATATGTTTAATTTTATTTTTGTGGGTATACAACATTTTTTGTTGTTCCATTCTCTGCAGATATAACGGTTGTCTAGTTTGCCGACTCTAGAACGCGGAACATACAATTGTCCATGTGAACAGCAATCCGTGTCTAGATCTAAACCCCACAATTCTAAAGATTGACCCTGAGCTTTGTTGATGGTGAGTGCGAACGCCAATCGAATTGGGACTTGCAATCTCTTAAATTGAAATGCCGATTTCGTTGAAATCATAGGAATGCGAGGAATGAGGACATCGTCACCTTTAAAAGGTATGTGGTGGCAGATCGAGTGAATTAAAAAATTCGGGTGAATAGTTAACCACTTCATCTGTTTCCACAAAAGCGTCGGCGGACTTGTATATGATTGCCTCGCTTTGAATGTTAGACTGAATAATATTGTTAAGTTCGTAGATGCCTTTGTTCTTGGCCGCAAGAATAGCTCATTCACTTAGTCAATCCTCATTCTTGTAATTGGTTTGGATATTTGGAAATACCTTTTCAACCAATTCGAGAAATTACAGTTAATGTTTGCCTGAAATCTCCTGCAAACAATATTAATGCGTTCCCAAATGGTCTGATGTTTCCACGCCAATCTTGCAATGATCGATTAAGAGCTTCGAGCGATTTTTTGTACGCCATTGTGCATTCATCCCAAACAATAAATTTGCATTCCTTCAATACTTTACCCATGCCGGATGCTTTGGAAATGTTGAACGTGGGAGTTTCATTGAATTGCATATTCAATGGCAATTCCAAAGCAAAATGAGCAGTTCTTCCACCTGGTAGCAATCCCGCATCTATTCCGGACGACGCAAGAGCTAAGGCTAAGTCATTTTGGGATCGAATTGCAGCCAGAACCAATCTAATTAGAAGCGTTTTATCAGTTCCTCCTTGCGCAGCTAAGAAGTAGATTTTTTCAACCACCTTATTGACAGTTTGCATTATTTGATCGTAAATGCCTTTTTTACCACCCGTATTGTAATTTTGTACACGACGCATTACTACATCGAACGAAGCAGCAGCAGATTGATTCGGTAATGGCATCCCCAATTGATTGAGAGCTTTGTTCGCGTTTTCTAAGCACAAATCTACATTCATTATTAACACTTCGTTGTAGATTTCAGCTGTGAAATCCATGTCCATATTTGAATATTCCTTGCGTATTCGACGGAAAATATCTTCAGCCATCTGCGATTTAAATTTCTCCCATAACTTTGTTGGAGATGAAGGAGAGCAGACGGTTAATATGATTGCAAACAATGCACAAATTTGATTTGGATGTGACGTGTTGCACGCGTTATTAAGGCATACATCCCAGTGTCGGTCGTTCTGCAATAAACTCAGAGCTTGACATGCGCTGCTGAAAGTGGCATTTGTAACACCGTTCACAATTCTCAATTGGTGGAAAGACATTGGACTGGGCACATTTATCAATAGCGTGCGAAGAAAGAAGCATTCATCTTGATTGGGGTGCAAGGTGTACAGTTTGCCTACCCTAGTTTCGTCGAATATACCAGGGGTTGCTAATTTACCGCCATATTTTGCTGATCTTCCGTATAAAGGATATCCCTCGTTTCCTGTAATTGTGTGGGATACTAATGCTCGACGATTGGTAAAAATATATAACTGTATAAATGTATAACAGTAAATAATTATTATGAATTGTTAGAACACTAACTCAATAACACAAAGGTTTATAAAATAGTAAGTCATCTTTTACTTGTCATTCAGATCACAAGCATTTAATCGCGCTTTTACAAAATAAACATTAATAAATATTTAAACATTGTATTTCTAACGATTGTTTTTTAATGTACACCCTTTCTCGGAGCCGAAACCCGGGAATTATTGTGGCGTTATAGCGTTTGTGCTAATAAAAAAACATTTATCGTTCGGATTAATAATAATTTTATTAAATTTTAATGTTTTCGCTTGAGAACTTTTTTAATAATGATTATAATAATTATAAATTTTGTTTTAAGAAAATTTATAAAATTCAAAAGTATCTTGATATCTAAAACTTAAATTTATTATTTTACAACAAGTATTAAGAGAACTTTGTATAAAGGAAAATATAAATTTACAGTAGTAGAAATTAAGTATAAAAGTGTGTTCCACCACAGAGTAAAATTAAAAAACAATAAAAAATTAATTAACGCGTGTTTTGCATAACGGTTATTCAGAGTGATTAAATTGAAATGGACGCCTCCAGTCGTTCCGTTTATCGCGGGCAAATCACGAAATTAACGAAAAGTGGAATATTTAATTTCAGATGACTCACAAATTAACGAGCGTAGCGTTGATAAATTAGACGCTATCGAAGAAGAAATTACGGTTTTCTTAGAAAGGTTAACGCCTGCTCGCGACAGTCTTAACAAAGCTAATGTCGAACTGCGATCTTCTGTAAAGACAGATGACTATCAAAAAGAAAACGAAGCTATAGCTGAATATGAGGATAAGGCGATTAGTATCATCAGTCATCTCAAGCAACGTCTTATAAAAGTAGGAGAATTTCAGCGTCGTTTTAATTCTAGTTATTCACCAGAAAACCGAAGTTGTACTGTAAATCAGCATTCAATTAAACTTCCTAAATTAAATTTACGAAAGTTTTCTGGAGATTTTAAAGATTGGGTTCAATTTTGGGAACAATTTCGCACGTCCATACATGAAAATTCAAGTTTAAGTGGATTGGAAAAGTTTAATTATTTATAATCACTTCTAACGGGAAGTGCAGCAGAATCAATTGCTTGACCGAAACGTGCTATAATGCCGTCATAACTTTATTGTTGGATAAATTTGTAGATACGGAAAAAATCATAGATAAAAACATAAATCAGCTCATGTCACTTCTTCCTGTTTCTTCACGCTATGATGCACGTGGACTTAGACGACTTTACAATACCATAATGGCAAGCACACGTTCTCTTACAGCTATAGGAGTACCATCGTCACATTATTACATAATGCTGAAATCACGGCATTCGGCAGACTTCAAAAAGTCCGAAAGGAGTTGTTATAGCTGTGTGCACCAATCGCCTGAACATTTTCTTACATTATCGCCGAAATAGGTATGATAATAGCAAGTTGTTGCTTGTGCTGGATTGAAATTTTCAAACTTTCTAGGAATTTGACTACGATTTTGATTTGATCCCATGAGTGCTTCAATTTGAGTTTTTTGTTGCACCATCAAATCCGTAAGATGTGAAATCGTTTGTTGTTGCTGAGTCGTGGGGGATGTTTCCTTTGAATTGAGTTTTAAAGCGTTGGAATGGAGGTCGGAAATATTGCTTGTCTGATAGATCTCCCATATTTTGTCAGCTAAATTTAATAAATCTTGTGTATTGTTCGTAGAACTGGATGTAACAGCCACTAAAATTGGTTTAGGCAACTTGCGTTTCCGTAAGGATATCAAAAGCTCAGAATTCACCATTGTTGAATTACCGCATTTTAAAGACATTTCCCGAAATAACTCAGATGGTCCTCGATCACCCATCTCAAATTGAGAAAGTAATTGATCTAATGTTTTTTCATCACTGTCAGAATATCGCGAAATAATTTTATTTTTAATGCCGTCGTATAAGTTTACGTTAGGAGGATTTGCCAAACTATCAGAAACTGTACTTAAAATTTCGGGTGAAAGACCTGCAATTACGTAATTGTACTTCATGATGTCCCCAGAAATATTGGACAATCGGAACTGGGCTTCAGTCTGTTTGAACCACATTTCTGGGTTTGCTGCCCAAAAAGGTGGTATTTTAATTCAAGCTGTTGCTACGTAGTGGATGTTAGAGAGTTGTGGTTCGCAATGCCCTGCATGGTCTGGTTCCTCACCCGAAGTCATTTTTATTTGATAAATTTAATAAAACGAAGTTTTATGTCCTTATTATATTATTGTAAATATCTTTATTTGATTGTGTAGTGTATGACGAAAGAATAAAAGTGGTGTACTCACGATTATTGTATCCTATATTTTGATTTCCATTCAATTTGTTGATTATGATGATGTTGCTGAGGATTATGGGTAAGATAGGCTAAGATGATGATGTTATTTTCGTTGTTGTTGTTGTTGACGTTGATGATGATGATGATGCGTTTGTTGTTGATATTGCTTATTTGTATTAATGCTATTGATGTCGTTATAAATAAAATATCACCTAATAAATTGCTGTGGAGATTTGGTGATATTGTTGAAATTTTATTTTCAATATTATATTTTCAATTTTAGAAATTTCTTTTCTTTTTCCTTTTATTATTATTGAATTTTCTTAATTAAATCGATGTAGAAAGTTTTTGTATTTGGTTTGATATAGTTCATATACAAAAAAAAAATTTTTTCATTTTTTGTAATTAGAATAGCAAAAAAGGAAGCTTTTCTAATTTTCTAATTATTTTTTTTAACTGCTCTTGTTTAATTAATTTTCGTATTAATTAATTTGAATGCAGAAAAACAGTAATTAAAATATTCTTGAAAGGCGTTTTTATTTATTCGATAACTTCTCCGTCAAAGCAAATTTTGTAATTAAATATATTTTATACACTATTAACATGAGAAGTTTTTGTTCGTTTTTGTTGAAGTTACACTTACAGTATGTGTATTAACCTTCTTTATTTACTTTCTTGATTAAACAGTTCTTACCTATTAAATGCGTTAAAAATATATTTTTTAAGGAAAGAAAAGATATTTATACACTTTCACGAAAAATCAATAATAATTATATCAAGAAAAAAACGAAAACCTGATAAATAATAAAAAATAATAGAACATCTCAAAAATTATAACCGAAATGCATATTATGCCAAAACCAATCTGGAACGCGAATTTTCTCTTTTTTTCTAGAATTTTTTCTGTTTCAAAAATTACTGTAATTTTTTTTTCTTTTTGGTAAATAAAAAAATGTATGTATATCTGGTATCAAAGGAAGGAAAGTGATTATATTGGTGTTATCGTCGGTGATGATAAGGATGAAGTTATATATGATATTGGTGTTATTCGTTGTTGGATGATTGTTTGTTCTTGTTGCTGCTGCGGGTGTATTAACTTTGTGCCATCTGATTTTCTTAATGCAGAATGTTATGTATTCATATGATGATTATAAGGTGGTTGCTTTCCTTGATTTGGTGGTGTTGGGCAAACACCATCTGCCATAGGCAAACGGTGTGGTACATCTTTTGCATTATTATGCGCAGCATATCCATGACCCAACGAATGTGAATTAATTTTGAAATTGGCATTAATGTTTTTTGCGAAGTCGCTAAGCGTGAAATTTCTTCGGTAGACTTCTTGTCCGGCAATAAATCAGGTCCTGCGATTGTATATTCCCTCATGTTGTTGGTGAGCTTTTGAGAAACTATTTTTCATGCCTTCGCGAATTAGTTCAAGGCGGTCTTCTTTGAGGACACAACCAATTCACCATCATTCAAACCATTCAGCTTTCGCATCAGTTCATACATCGAGCCATGTGTGATCATGTGGGAACCAAAGACAATAAAACATGGATGAATTCCTCTAGAAGCATCGACTGTACCCAAAAGAGCACAGCCGATATTTCCCAAGTTTTAATCCCAATTGCTATGATCCCTGCCAACATAAGGGTGGATGGCCGCCTGTAATGAACGGTTTACACGTTATGACGCGAGTTACATATATACAAACTAAATCAGAAGAGATGACAGTTTCTTTGCCGGAAATACCAAAGAATCATATCAAAAGACCAATGTTCTTTTAAACATCAAAAAAACAAATAATATAATCTTTACTAAAGATATATAAATAATAGTTTGCTTATAAGAATTATCAAAATAAGAAGGAAATATTAAATTGAACAATAATAATAATAATTTCAATAATAATGTGCAAATAATACTTTGCTCATAAGAAATCTGATAATTCTTATAAGAACCTCATATAAATAGATCTAGAATAGTCTTAAGAGTTCAGTTGTAAAATTATTGTAATAATTATAACACTCCGGAATAAAAAAGTTTTTTTTAGAAATAAAAGCAGTTCCATTCTTTCATTATTTCGCTATTAAAATAATATATAAATATAAATATATATTATATATAAATTTATTCTTCTAAATCTTAAATATAAAAATATTAATAAAAATAAAATATTCAAAGTAAAAAAATTTAAATAATTATTATATTTTACAATAGATTCTCTAGCTATTAATATTGTGACGTGCTACTCTTTCGGTTCGATGTTATTGAAATGATAACACTTTTTATTTATGTGAATATAGTGTATAAACTTTATTTATAATTATTTCTGCGTTACAATTAGCCTTAAAAATATTTGTCTTTCAACAATTTAATTATTACAATTAATTTATCACAGTTTTAGAGCTTCACTATTTTAATTACTTTTAAAATCAAAGCTTTAGTTTTACTCCGAATATTTCAAGTTCACAGCTCGGCTTTCTGATTTGAATTGATTCTAGCCTCGACTCTAGGGCTGCTTTTATATAAAATTGGTGTGTTTCGGAATATTCTCGAAAAGCCTGGTCGTTTGGCTTTCTAAAAACTAGGTGGCAACGTTTACACAAAGAAGATCTCTCGAAAATTCTTATTCAATACACAAAGCAATGACTCTCGAAATTTCTTATTCAATACAAAAAAATACTTCTGAATCATTGCTTTGGTTCGTGAAAATGATTTATTATTTATTTCGGAGATCTTTTGTATGACATGATTCATTATTGTTCACATTATTGAGAAGTGTATTGTTCTCGGTTGTGTGAACAATTTAATTTAGTGTTTTCTGGAAGCATTTTGAAGAAATCAAAATATTTCCAGCAATTTCTAGTGACGTGTAGTGCACTACCCCCTCCTTAAATCTGTTCGGCCCGAACAGAATCTTCTGAAGTCGTCCCGTGATATTTTGCTAGCCGATTTAAATGAACCACTTTCATTTTTGCCCTGGGAGATCTTCGTATGCGATATACGACGTCATTCATCCTTTTTATGACGGTATATGGACCCTCCCATTTTGGCATAAACTTAGGTGACATTCCATTTTTCCGTTGTGGATTGTAAAGCCATACCAAGTCACCATCCTGGAATCCACAGCTGTTCGTAGCAATGTCATATCTTATTTTCATCCGGTCGCTAGCAATTTTTATCCGATCCCTTGTTATGTGATGTATCTCGTCTAGACGATCCCTCAGTTTATCGGTGTAGTCACTAACTTCCATTTTCTCACATTCGGGTCTACCAAACATTATATCCACAGGAAGCCGTATATTGCGTCCAAACAATATTTCCGATGGAGTATGTTTCGTGCTATCGTGGTCTGCAGTTCTATATGTCATTAGGAACAATGGAATGTGTTTGTCCCATTCACTTTGGTCTGATGTTACCACCTTTGATAAATGTTCCTCCAGGGTTCGGTTGAAACGTTCCACCATACCATCAGATTGCGGGTGCAGGGGTGTTGTTCTGGTTTTATGTATTCCCAGTAATTGGCATACTTCCTGGAATACCGCTGACTCGAAGTTCCGCCCTTGATCCGAGTGTAGTTCTAGTGGAACCCCGTATCGACTTATCCAATTTTCAATTATTACTCCTGCCACTGTGGTAGCTTCTTGATTCGGAATGGCGTACACTTCCGGCCATTTGCTGAAATAGTCGATGACAACCAACACGTATCGGTTCCCTTGTTTAGACTGAGGAAATGGTCCAGCTACATCAATTGCGATTCGTTCAAATGGAGCGCCAACGTTATATTGCTTCATTGCTGCCCTAGTTCGTCTCTGTGGTCCTTTGCTTGCTGCACATGTGTCACATTTTCGACACCAACTTTCAACATCAGCTCGGCAATTTACCCAATAAAATCGTTCTCGTACTTTTTCTAATGTTTTGTTAACTCCCAGATGTCCCCCTGAAGTCCCACCATGTACTTCACCAAGTACCTCGTGTACTTTGGACTTAGGCACAATCAACTGCATTAGTGTATCTCTACCATCAGAAGATTCCCATCTTCTATTGAGAACGCCATTTTCTATTTCCAGCGAGTCCCACTGAGCCCAATAACTCTTTGTTGTACTACTATAAGCTGCAATATCGCTCCGTCCCGGACGCTGATCTTGTTCCTTCCACTCAAGGATTGGTCCAAAATCTTTGTCCTTTAGCTGTTCATTTCTGATACTAGTCTCGTCATCATTACCTATTCTTGTTGTCTTGACCATGACTATTTCCTTCTCATCTAGCCTACCACAGTGCTTACAATTCTCACCACATGGTCTTCTAGATAAGGCGTCAGCATTACCATGCAATGTCCCCTTTCTATGTTCTGTCTTGAAGTGGTACCCTTGTAGTCGCTCAATCCATCTTGCCACTTGACCTTCTGGATTTTTAAATTGTAGCAACCATTTAAGTGCCGCATGGTCGGTTCGAAGTAGGAACTCCTGCCCGTGGAGGTATTTGTTGAAATGCCTAACAGTTTCAACTACTGCCAAGAGTTCTTTCCGGGTGACGCAGTAGTTTACCTCTTGTTTGGAAAGTTTCCTACTGAAGTATGCGATCACTTTTTCTTCACCTTCGATCTGTTGAGAGAGTACCCCTCCAATTCCGATATTGCTGGCATCCGTATCCACTATAAATCTTTCTCCAAATTTTGGATACGCCAGTATCGGAGCAGAACATAGTCGATGTTTCAACTCCTCGAAAGCTGACTGGCATTCTTCGGTCCACTCGTATGGTTTTCCCTTATCCGTTAGCTTGTGTAGACAACCGGCTATATTAGCAAAATTCTTTATGAAACGTCGGTAGTAAGTACACAAGCCTAAGTATAACCGGATTTCATGCTTATCTTTTGGTACTGGCCATTGTTGAACTGCTTTTATCTTGTCTTCATCGGTGGAAATTCCTTCTGCAGACACAAGATGTCCTAAGTATTTCACCTCATGTTGAAATAGTTCGCACTTCTTTGGGCTTAACTTCAAATTAGCTGCACGAAGACGTCCAAATACTTCTCGTAATCGCTGGAGATGTTCATCAAAAGTTTTCCCGATTACGATGATATCGTCCAAGTATACAAGGCACGTCTTCCATGTTAAGCCCCGTAGGACATGTTCCATTAGTCGTTCGAATGTTGCCGGTGCATTACATAATCCAAATGGCATCACTGTGAATTGCCATAAGCCTGTTCCTACTGTGAACGCTGTCTTTTCTCTGTCTTCCGGTTCAATTCCAACTTGCCAATAGCCACTTTTTAGATCAAGTGTTGAAAACCAAGTTGCTCCTGAGAGTGTATCTAACGTGTCGTCTATGCGGGGATGAGGGTAACTGTCCTTCTTAGTTACGTCATTCAGTCTTCGGTAATCTACGCAAAATCTTGTAGTCCCATCCTTTTTCCGTACTAGGACTACCGGAGATGCCCATGGACTGTTTGATGGTTCAATTACTCCCTCCTGATGCATTTCCTCGATCATGTCAGCAACCTCTGTTTGTTTGGCTAATGGTAGTCTCCTTGGTGGTTGACGAATAGGATCTGCATTGCCGGTATTAATTCTATGTTTCACTTGGTCCGTTCGTCCAAAGTCCCCTTTACTGCATACAAAGACATCTTCAAGCTCCTTCAATAAACCTGTAGCCTTAACTGCTTCTGACTCTGATACTCTTTTAGTGATATCAGAGACAAGTGATTTCAAGGCTTCCGGAAGAACCTGTTCCTCCCGTTGAGTTTCTTTGTCTCTGCAGTCCTCATTTGTTATTGACGAAACCCCTTCAGCACTGCCGACAATGGTTCCCTTTTTCAATTTCTTGTCAATTTTTGAAAATTTCGCTACTCTGACTGGAATTGTCCCTTTTTCGTTCACTTTTACTATTGTTCGCGCTATCATCAGTCCATCCTTTATGTTTTGTCTGTCAGGTTCAATAATTTGTATTGCTGGCCTCCCAGTACCATCGACCAGTCTCGCCTCTACAACAGCTTCAGTATTTGCCGCAATTGTTTGGTCTTGTAGAATTTCTACTTTGGCACTGGAACCTGCTTCCTCCAACGTTAGCGAGAAATCAATATTTCCACATCGCAGAACTTCCTCTTCAACATTTACACTCACTCCATTCTTTTTCATGAAGTCCAGACCCATGATACAATCGTCCATTATATCAGCCACCAAAAATGTATGTCGGAACACATACCCATCTAGCTCCAATGCTAGATCGACTTCCCCAAGAATCGGAGATGATTCACCCGTAACGGTTTGAAGCACCCTGTTACTGCTTTCACTGATGTGTTTATGATTAATTAGTCTCTTGTTAATGATGGATTTACTTGCGCCTGTATCTATGATAATTCTGCACTGATGACCAGCAATTACACCCTGTACCGTTAGACTGTTGTTGTTGTGTTGCATAAGCGAGACAGATACAACGATGCTGGGGGCATTATTCTTTTGAGCTAACTTGTCCCCCTTTAAGTTAGCTCCGTTTCGTTTCCCGAACCTTTTTGTCTTGTTGTTTGTTTCGGGCACTTATGTTGTACATGCCCCTCTTTTCCGCAGCCCCAGCATGTGATTTTCCTGCGCGTGTTTCTGTCCCCTTCTTTCTGGATTGACCGCAGTACTTCCTTTATCTGCTGCCTGAGGTCTTTGATGTTAAGTTGCGGCGACCCTTCAGCAACTGTAGCAGTCCTGAACCGTGGGACTGATCTTGTAGCTTTCTTCGCTCCTTCTAATGTCAAAGCGAACGCCAATACTTCTTGTAGCGTTCGCTTTCCGCTAACCCGGACGCTATTTTGTATGTCCGTATCCCGTATGGCGCTAACGAATCTTTCTCCCGCCATCTCGCACCGCATCTCCACAGGGTAATCGGGATAGGACATGTATACTAGACGTTCGATTTCCGCCGCTAATTCTTGAAGCGTTTCCGCAGATTTCTGCGTTCTGTTGATGAGTTCGATCCGGTATACATCCTTCATGTGGTTGTCCCCAAATCGTTTGTCCAATTGCGTTACAATGTAATTGTAATTTTTCTCATTTTCCGGTGAGATTGTCCGCAATAAATCGGCTGAGTTACCCCGTAGAGCCAGAATTAATGCTGTGGCTTTTTCTTTATCGGACCAGTCGTTCGCACCAGCAGCCGCTTCAAACTGTCGTTTATATACAGGCCATGAAGTTTTGCCGTCAAATATTGGTGGCTTCATCCTTTTACCTGATGACTCAATATTTGGTTTATTTTCTTTGATGTCAGCCATTTTTGCTTCTATTTCTGCTACTTTTTGTTCCAATTTCTGGTCCAATTTTTGTTCTATGTTGCTTACTTCCGCGCGAACTGTTATAACTTCTGTAGTTATTTTGTCTTCCAATTTCTGTTCAACTTTACTTACTTCTGTGCGAACTGTAGAGACTTCTGTAGTAATTTTGTCTTCAATGTTCGCAACACTGGATTCAACTTGAGATTTTAATTCATCCATACTAGACTCCATTTTGGTTTCTAGTCCAGAAACGCTCGACTTGATTTTACTTTCAAGACTTGCAGAAGTCGAATCTATTTTATTCTGTAAACTCGAAGCAGTTGAATCCATTTTGGTTTGAAGACTAGACGCATTTGAGTCCATTTTAGTCTGAAGACCGATCATCATGGCCATAAGCGTTTGTAAATCATCCTGAACCCTTGCCGTTGTTTCAGCCGCGTCTTCGTTGGTAATTTCTTCTTCGTCTTCCTCTTTCAGAATTTCACTAAAGTCGAATGTGCTACTGTCCAGTTCTCTTGTTGCACATTCAGCGACTACTCCTTTCTTTTTATCTGTTTTAGTTCCCTTGGAAGGTAAATTCCACACACTCAGAACTGTGGATAGTTCTGATGTACTCAAACTATCTAATAATTTACTTTCCATTGTTCAAATATTTTTTTTAATTGTTCACGAAATTCTTATGTTCAATAGAAACTTCTCGCACAGTATCTAAATACCACGAAATTTCCCAGTATAATCTTAATTTCTACGAAATTTCTCGTACAATCGAAATTTTCAGACGATACACGACGTATAACCTCAAATTTCGCACAATCGAAATTTTTATACAACTCATAAAAAATTTCTTGTACGTCCCTGAAATTTTTCACACAGTCAGAATTTATTACACGCAAATTTCGAAATTTTTCCCACAGAAGTTTCTAGTTTAACTTTGAATTTTCTTGCAGAAATTTTTAGCACAATTGTCTTTTCCGCACTGATTCACAATAAATAATCCCACTTCTGACACCAATGTGACGTGCTACTCTTTCGGTTCGATGTTATTGAAATGATAACACTTTTTATTTATGTGAATATAGTGTATAAAGTTTATTTATAATTATTTCTGCGTTACAATTAGCCTTAAAAATATTTGTCTTTCAACAATTTAATTATTACAATTAATTTATCACAGTTTTAGAGCTTCACTGTTTTAATTACTTTTAAAATCAAAGCTTTAGTTTTACTCCGAATATTTCAAGTTCACAGCTCGGTGTTCTGATTTGAATTGATTCTAGCCTCGACTCTAGGGCTGCTTTTATATAAATTTGGTGTGTTTCGGAATATTCTCGAAAAGCCCGGTCGTTTGGCTTTCTAAAAACTAGGTGGCAACGTTTACACAAAGAAGATCTCTCGAAAATTCTTATTCAATACACAAAGCAATGACTCTCGAAATTTCTTATTCAATACAAAAAAATACTTCTGAATCATTGCTTTGGTTCGTGAAAATGATTTATTATTTATTTCGGAGATCTTTTGTATGACATGATTCATTATTGTTCACATTATTGAGAAGTGTATTGTTCTCGGTTGTGTGAACAATTTAATTTAGTGTTTTCTGGAAGCATTTTAAAGAAATCAAAATATTTCCAGCAATTTCTAGTGATGTGTAGTGCACTACCCCCTCCTTAAATCTGTTCGGCCCGAACAGAATCTTCTGAAGTCGTCCCGTGATATTTTGCTAGCCGATTTAAATGAACCACTTTCATTTTTGCCCTGGGAGATCTTCGTATGCGATATACGACGTCATTCATCCTTTTTATGACGGTATATGGACCCTCCCATTTTGGCATAAACTTAGGTGACATTCCATTTTTCCGTTGTGGATTGTAAAGCCATACCAAGTCACCATCCTGGAATCCACAGCTGTTCGTAGCAATGTCATATCTTATTTTCATCCGGTCGCTAGCAATTTTTATCCGATCCCTTGTTATGTGATGTATCTCGTCTAGACGATCCCTCAGTTTATCGGTGTAGTCACTAACTTCCATTTTCTCACATTCGGGTCTACCAAACATTATATCCACAGGAAGCCGTATATTGCGTCCAAACAATATTTCCGATGGAGTATGTTTCGTGCTATCGTGGTCTGCAGTTCTATATGTCATTAGGAACAATGGAATGTGTTTGTCCCATTCACTTTGGTCTGATGTTACCACCTTTGATAAATGTTCCTCCAGGGTTCGGTTGAAACGTTCCACCATACCATCAGATTGCGGGTGCAGGGGTGTTGTTCTGGTTTTATGTATTCCCAGTAATTGGCATACTTCCTGGAATACCGCTGACTCGAAGTTCCGCCCTTGATCCGAGTGTAGTTCTAGTGGAACCCCGTATCGACTTATCCAATTTTCAATTATTACTCCTGCCACTGTGGTAGCTTCTTGATTCGGAATGGCGTACACTTCCGGCCATTTGCTGAAATAGTCGATGACAACCAACACGTATCGGTTCCCTTGTTTAGACTGAGGAAATGGTCCAGCTACATCAATTGCGATTCGTTCAAATGGAGCGCCAACGTTATATTGCTTCATTGCTGCCCTAGTTCGTCTCTGTGGTCCTTTGCTTGCTGCACATGTGTCACATTTTCGACACCAACTTTCAACATCAGCTCGGCAATTTACCCAATAAAATCGTTCTCGTACTTTTTCTAATGTTTTGTTAACTCCCAGATGTCCCCCTGAAGTCCCACCATGTACTTCACCAAGTACCTCATGTACTTTGGACTTAGGCACAATCAACTGCATTAGTGTATCTCTACCATCAGAAGATTCCCATCTTCTATTGAGAACGCCATTTTCTATTTCCAGCGAGTCCCACTGAGCCCAATAACTCTTTGTTGTACTACTATAAGCTGCAATATCGCTCCGTCCCGGACGCTGATCTTGTTCCTTCCACTCAAGGATTGGTCCAAAATCTTTGTCCTTTAGCTGTTCATTTCTGATACTAGTCTCGTCATCATTACCTATTCTTGTTGTCTTGACCATGACTATTTCCTTCTCATCTAGCCTACCACAGTGCTTACAATTCTCACCACATGGTCTTCTAGATAAGGCGTCAGCATTACCATGCGATGTCCCCTTTCTATGTTCTGTCTTGAAGTGGTACCCTTGTAGTCGCTCAATCCATCTTGCCACTTGACCTTCTGGATTTTTAAATTGTAGCAACCATTTAAGTGCCGCATGGTCGGTTCGAAGTAGGAACTCCTGCCCGTGGAGGTATTTGTTGAAATGCCTAACAGTTTCAACTACTGCCAAGAGTTCTTTCCGGGTGACGCAGTAGTTTACCTCTTGTTTGGAAAGTTTCCTACTGAAGTATGCGATCACTTTTTCTTCACCTTCGATCTGTTGAGAGAGTACGCCTCCAATTCCGATATTGCTGGCATCCGTATCCACTATAAATCTTTCTCCAAATTTTGGATACGCCAGTATCGGAGCAGAACATAGTCGATGTTTCACCTCCTCGAAAGCTGACTGGCATTCTTCGGTCCACTCGTATGGTTTTCCCTTATCCGTTAGCTTGTGTAGACAACCGGCTATATTAGCAAAATTCTTTATGAAACGTCGGTAGTAAGTACACAAGCCTAAGTATAACCGGATTTCATGCTTATCTTTTGTACTGGCCATTGTTGAACTGCTTTTATCTTGTCTTCATCGGTGGAAATTCCTTCTGCAGACACAAGATGTCCTAAGTATTTCACCTCATGTTGAAATAGTTCGCACTTCTTTGGGCTTAACTTCAAATTAGCTGCACGAAGACGTCCAAATACTTCTCGTAATCGCTGGAGATGTTCATCAAAAGTTTTCCCGATTACGATGATATCGTCCAAGTATACAAGGCACGTCTTCCATGTTAAGCCCCGTAGGACATGTTCCATTAGTCGTTCGAATGTTGCCGGTGCATTACATAATCCAAATGGCATCACTGTGAATTGCCATAAGCCTGTTCCTACTGTGAACGCTGTCTTTTCTCTGTCTTCCGGTTCAATTCCAACTTGCCAATAGCCACTTTTTAGATCAAGTGTTGAAAACCAAGTTGCTCCTGAGAGTGTATCTAACGTGTCGTCTATGCGGGGATGAGGGTAACTGTCCTTCTTAGTTACGTCATTCAGTCTTCGGTAATCTACGCAAAATCTTGTAGTCCCATCCTTTTTCCGTACTAGGACTACCGGAGATGCCCATGGACTGTTTGATGGTTCAATTACTCCCTCCTGATGCATTTCCTCGATCATGTCAGCAACTTCTGTTTGTTTGGCTAATGGTAGTCTCCTTGGTGGTTGACGAATAGGATCTGCTTTGCCGGTATTAATTCTATGTTTCACTTGGTCCGTTCGTCCAAAGTCCCCTTTACTGCATACAAAGACATCTTCAAACTCCTTCAATAAACCTGTAGCCTTAACTGCTTCTGACTCTGATACTCTTTTAGTGATATCAGAGACAAGTGATTTCAAGGCTTCCGGAAGAACCCGTTCCTCCCGTTGAGTTTCTTTGTCTCTGCAGTCCTCATTTGTTATTGACGAAACCCCTTCAGCACTGCCGACAATGGTTCCCTTTTTCAATTTCTTGTCAATTTTTGAAAATTTCGCTACTCTGACTGGAATTGTCCCTTTTTCGTTCACTTTTACTATTGTTCGCGCTATCATCAGTCCATCCTTTATGTTTTGTCTGTCAGGTTCAATAATTTGTATTGCTGGCCTCCCAGTACCATCGACCAGTCTCGCCTCTACAACAGCTTCAGTATTTGCCGCAATTGTTTGGTCTTGTAGAATTTCTACTTTGGCACTGGAACCTGCTTCCTCCAACGTTAGCGAGAAATCAATATTTCCACATCGCAGAACTTCCTCTTCAACATTTACACTCACTCCATTCTTTTTCATGAAGTCCAGACCCATGATACAATCGTCCATTATATCAGCCACCAAAAATGTATGTCGGAACACATACCCATCTAGCTCCAATGCTAGATCGACTTCCCCAAGAATCGGAGATGATTCACCCGTAACGGTTTGAAGCACCCTGTTACTGCTTTCACTGATGTGTTTATGATTAATTAGTCTCTTGTTAATGATGGATTTACTTGCGCCTGTATCTATGATAATTCTGCACTGATGACCAGCAATTACACCCTGTACCGTTAGACTGTTGTTGTTGTGTTGCATAAGCGAGACAGATACAACGATGCTGGGGGCATTATTCTTTTGAGCTAACTTGTCCCCCTTTAAGTTAGCTCCGTTTCGTTTCCCGAACCTTTTTGTCTTGTTGTTTGTTTCGGGCACTTATGTTGTACATGCCCCTCTTTTCCGCAGCCCCAGCATGTGATTTTCCTGCGCGTGTTTCTGTCCCCTTCTTTCTGGATTGACCGCAGTACTTCCTTTATCTGCTGCCTGAGGTCTTTGATGTTAAGTTGCGGCGACCCTTCAGCAACTGTAGCAGTCCTGAACCGTGGGACTGATCTTGTAGCTTTCTTCGCTCCTTCTAATGTCAAAGCGAACGCCAATACTTCTTGTAGCGTTCGCTTTCCGCTAACCCGGACGCTATTTTGTATGTCCGTATCCCGTATGGCGCTAACGAATCTTTCTCCCGCCATCTCGCACCGCATCTCCACAGGGTAATCGGGATAGGACATGTATACTAGACGTTCGATTTCCGCCGCTAATTCTTGAAGCGTTTCCGCAGATTTCTGCGTTCTGTTGATGAGTTCGATCCGGTATACATCCTTCATGTGGTTGTCCCCAAATCGATTGTCCAATTGCGTTACAATGTAATTGTAATTTTTCTCATTTTCCGGTGAGATTGTCCGCAATAAATCGGCTGAGTTACCCCGTAGAGCCAGAATTAATGCTGTGGCTTTTTCTTTATCGGACCAGTCGTTCGCACCAGCAGCCGCTTCAAACTGTCGTTTATATACAGGCCATGAAGTTTTGCCGTCAAATATTGGTGGCTTCATCCTTTTACCTGATGACTCAATATTTGGTTTATTTTCTTTGATGTCAGCCATTTTTGCTTCTATTTCTGCTACTTTTTGTTCCAATTTCTGGTCCAATTTTTGTTCTATGTTGCTTACTTCCGCGCGAACTGTTATAACTTCTGTAGTTATTTTGTCTTCCAATTTCTGTTCAACTTTACTTACTTCTGTGCGAACTGTAGAGACTTCTGTAGTAATTTTGTCTTCAAAGTTCGCAACACTGGATTCAACTTGAGATTTTAATTCATCCATACTAGACTCCATTTTGGTTTCTAGTCCAGAAACGCTCGACTTGATTTTACTTTCAAGACTTGCAGAAGTCGAATCTATTTTATTCTGTAAACTCGAAGCAGTTGAATCCATTTTGGTTTGAAGACTAGACGCATTTGAGTCCATTTTAGTCTGAAGACCGATCATCATGGCCATAAGCGTTTGTAAATCATCCTGAACCCTTGCCGTTGTTTCAGCCGCGTCTTCGTTGGTAATTTCTTCTTCGTCTTCCTCTTTCAGAATTTCACTAAAGTCGAATGTGCTACTGTCCAGTTCTCTTGTTGCACATTCAGCGACTACTCCTTTCTTTTTATCTGTTTTAGTTCCCTTGGAAGGTAAATTCCACACACTCAGAACTGTGGATAGTTCTGATGTACTCAAACTATCTAATAATTTACTTTCCATTGTTCAAATATTTTTTTTAATTGTTCACGAAATTCTTATGTTCAATAGAAACTTCTCGCACAGTATCTAAATACCACGAAATTTCCCAGTATAATCTTAATTTCTACGAAATTTCTCGTACAATCGAAATTTTCAGACGATACACGACGTATAACCTCAAATTTCGCACAATCGAAATTTTTATACAACTCATAAAAAATTTCTTGTACGTCCCTGAAATTTTTCACACAGTCAGAATTTATTACACGCAAATTTCGAAATTTTTCCCACAGAAGTTTCTAGTTTAACTTTGAATTTTCTTGCAGAAATTTTTAGCACAATTGTCTTTTCCGCACTGATTCACAATAAATAATCCCACTTCTAACACCAATGTGACGTGCTACTCTTTCGGTTCGATGTTATTGAAATGATAACACTTTTTATTTATGTGAATATAGTGTATAAAGTTTATTTATAATTATTTCTGCGTTACAATTAGCCTTAAAAATATTTGTCTTTCAACAATTTAATTATTACAATTAATTTATCACAGTTTTAGAGCTTCACTGTTTTAATTACTTTTAAAATCAAAGCTTTAGTTTTACTCCGAATATTTCAAGTTCACAGCTCGGTGTTCTGATTTGAATTGATTCTAGCCTCGACTCTAGGGCTGCTTTTATATAAATTTGGTGTGTTTCGGAATATTCTCGAAAAGCCCGGTCGTTTGGCTTTCTAAAAACTAGGTGGCAACGTTTACACAAAGAAGATCTCTCGAAAATTCTTATTCAATACACAAAGCAATGACTCTCGAAATTTCTTATTCAATACAAAAAAATACTTCTGAATCATTGCTTTGGTTCGTGAAAATGATTTATTATTTATTTCGGAGATCTTTTGTATGACATGATTCATTATTGTTCACATTATTGAGAAGTGTATTGTTCTCGGTTGTGTGAACAATTTAATTTAGTGTTTTCTGGAAGCATTTTAAAGAAATCAAAATATTTCCAGCAATTTCTAGTGATGTGTAGTGCACTACCCCCTCCTTAAATCTGTTCGGCCCGAACAGAATCTTCTGAAGTCGTCCCGTGATATTTTGCTAGCCGATTTAAATGAACCACTTTCATTTTTGCCCTGGGAGATCTTCGTATGCGATATACGACGTCATTCATCCTTTTTATGACGGTATATGGACCCTCCCATTTTGGCATAAACTTAGGTGACATTCCATTTTTCCGTTGTGGATTGTAAAGCCATACCAAGTCACCATCCTGGAATCCACAGCTGTTCGTAGCAATGTCATATCTTATTTTCATCCGGTCGCTAGCAATTTTTATCCGATCCCTTGTTATGTGATGTATCTCGTCTAGACGATCCCTCAGTTTATCGGTGTAGTCACTAACTTCCATTTTCTCACATTCGGGTCTACCAAACATTATATCCACAGGAAGCCGTATATTGCGTCCAAACAATATTTCCGATGGAGTATGTTTCGTGCTATCGTGGTCTGCAGTTCTATATGTCATTAGGAACAATGGAATGTGTTTGTCCCATTCACTTTGGTCTGATGTTACCACCTTTGATAAATGTTCCTCCAGGGTTCGGTTGAAACGTTCCACCATACCATCAGATTGCGGGTGCAGGGGTGTTGTTCTGGTTTTATGTATTCCCAGTAATTGGCATACTTCCTGGAATACCGCTGACTCGAAGTTCCGCCCTTGATCCGAGTGTAGTTCTAGTGGAACCCCGTATCGACTTATCCAATTTTCAATTATTACTCCTGCCACTGTGGTAGCTTCTTGATTCGGAATGGCGTACACTTCCGGCCATTTGCTGAAATAGTCGATGACAACCAACACGTATCGGTTCCCTTGTTTAGACTGAGGAAATGGTCCAGCTACATCAATTGCGATTCGTTCAAATGGAGCGCCAACGTTATATTGCTTCATTGCTGCCCTAGTTCGTCTCTGTGGTCCTTTGCTTGCTGCACATGTGTCACATTTTCGACACCAACTTTCAACATCAGCTCGGCAATTTACCCAATAAAATCGTTCTCGTACTTTTTCTAATGTTTTGTTAACTCCCAGATGTCCCCCTGAAGTCCCACCATGTACTTCACCAAGTACCTCATGTACTTTGGACTTAGGCACAATCAACTGCATTAGTGTATCTCTACCATCAGAAGATTCCCATCTTCTATTGAGAACGCCATTTTCTATTTCCAGCGAGTCCCACTGAGCCCAATAACTCTTTGTTGTACTACTATAAGCTGCAATATCGCTCCGTCCCGGACGCTGATCTTGTTCCTTCCACTCAAGGATTGGTCCAAAATCTTTGTCCTTTAGCTGTTCATTTCTGATACTAGTCTCGTCATCATTACCTATTCTTGTTGTCTTGACCATGACTATTTCCTTCTCATCTAGCCTACCACAGTGCTTACAATTCTCACCACATGGTCTTCTAGATAAGGCGTCAGCATTACCATGCGATGTCCCCTTTCTATGTTCTGTCTTGAAGTGGTACCCTTGTAGTCGCTCAATCCATCTTGCCACTTGACCTTCTGGATTTTTAAATTGTAGCAACCATTTAAGTGCCGCATGGTCGGTTCGAAGTAGGAACTCCTGCCCGTGGAGGTATTTGTTGAAATGCCTAACAGTTTCAACTACTGCCAAGAGTTCTTTCCGGGTGACGCAGTAGTTTACCTCTTGTTTGGAAAGTTTCCTACTGAAGTATGCGATCACTTTTTCTTCACCTTCGATCTGTTGAGAGAGTACCCCTCCAATTCCGATATTGCTGGCATCCGTATCCACTATAAATCTTTCTCCAAATTTTGGATACGCCAGTATCGGAGCAGAACATAGTCGATGTTTCAACTCCTCGAAAGCTGACTGGCATTCTTCGGTCCACTCGTATGGTTTTCCCTTATCCGTTAGCTTGTGTAGACAACCGGCTATATTAGCAAAATTCTTTATGAAACGTCGGTAGTAAGTACACAAGCCTAAGTATAACCGGATTTCATGCTTATCTTTTGGTACTGGCCATTGTTGAACTGCTTTTATCTTGTCTTCATCGGTGGAAATTCCTTCTGCAGACACAAGATGTCCTAAGTATTTCACCTCATGTTGAAATAGTTCGCACTTCTTTGGGCTTAACTTCAAATTAGCTGCACGAAGACGTCCAAATACTTCTCGTAATCGCTGGAGATGTTCATCAAAAGTTTTCCCGATTACGATGATATCGTCCAAGTATACAAGGCACGTCTTCCATGTTAAGCCCCGTAGGACATGTTCCATTAGTCGTTCGAATGTTGCCGGTGCATTACATAATCCAAATGGCATCACTGTGAATTGCCATAAGCCTGTTCCTACTGTGAACGCTGTCTTTTCTCTGTCTTCCGGTTCAATTCCAACTTGCCAATAGCCACTTTTTAGATCAAGTGTTGAAAACCAAGTTGCTCCTGAGAGTGTATCTAACGTGTCGTCTATGCGGGGATGAGGGTAACTGTCCTTCTTAGTTACGTCATTCAGTCTTCGGTAATCTACGCAAAATCTTGTAGTCCCATCCTTTTTCCGTACTAGGACTACCGGAGATGCCCATGGACTGTTTGATGGTTCAATTACTCCCTCCTGATGCATTTCCTCGATCATGTCAGCAACCTCTGTTTGTTTGGCTAATGGTAGTCTCCTTGGTGGTTGACGAATAGGATCTGCTTTGCCGGTATTAATTCTATGTTTCACTTGGTCCGTTCGTCCAAAGTCCCCTTTACTGCATACAAAGACATCTTCAAACTCCTTCAATAAACCTGTAGCCTTAACTGCTTCTGACTCTGATACTCTTTTAGTGATATCAGAGACAAGTGATTTCAAGGCTTCCGGAAGAACCCGTTCCTCCCGTTGAGTTTCTTTGTCTCTGCAGTCCTCATTTGTTATTGACGAAACCCCTTCAGCACTGCCGACAATGGTTCCCTTTTTCAAATTCTTGTCAATTTTTGAAAATTTCGCTACTCTGACTGGAATTGTCCCTTTTTCGTTCACTTTTACTATTGTTCGCGCTATCATCAGTCCATCCTTTATGTTTTGTCTGTCAGGTTCAATAATTTGTATTGCTGGCCTCCCAGTACCATCGACCAGTCTCGCCTCTACAACAGCTTCAGTATTTGCCGCAATTGTTTGGTCTTGTAGAATTTCTACTTTGGCACTGGAACCTGCTTCCTCCAACGTTAGCGAGAAATCAATATTTCCACATCGCAGAACTTCCTCTTCAACATTTACACTCACTCCATTCTTTTTCATGAAGTCCAGGCCCATGATACAATCGTCCATTATATCAGCCACCAAAAATGTATGTCGGAACACATACCCATCTAGCTCCAATGCTAGATCGACTTCCCCAAGAATCGGAGATGATTCACCCGTAACGGTTTGAAGCACCCTGTTACTGCTTTCACTGATGTGTTTATGATTAATTAGTCTCTTGTTAATGATGGATTTACTTGCGCCTGTATCTATGATAATTCTGCACTGATGACCAGCAATTACACCCTGTACCGTTAGACTGTTGTTGTTGTGTTGCATAAGCGAGACAGATACAACGATGCTGGGGGCATTATTCTTTTGAGCTAACTTGTCCCCCTTTAAGTTAGCTCCGTTTCGTTTCCCGAACCTTTTTGTCTTGTTGTTTGTTTCGGGCACTTATGTTGTACATGCCCCTCTTTTCCGCAGCCCCAGCATGTGATTTTCCTGCGCGTGTTTCTGTCCCCTTCTTTCTGGATTGACCGCAGTACTTCCTTTATCTGCTGCCTGAGGTCTTTGATGTTAAGTTGCGGCGACCCTTCAGCAACTGTAGCAGTCCTGAACCGTGGGACTGATCTTGTAGCTTTCTTCGCTCCTTCTAATGTCAAAGCGAACGCCAATACTTCTTGTAGCGTTCGCTTTCCGCTAACCCGGACGCTATTTTGTATGTCCGTATCCCGTATGGCGCTAACGAATCTTTCTCCCGCCATCTCGCACCGCATCTCCACAGGGTAATCGGGATAGGACATGTATACTAGACGTTCGATTTCCGCCGCTAATTCTTGAAGCGTTTCCGCAGATTTCTGCGTTCTGTTGATGAGTTCGATCCGGTATACATCCTTCATGTGGTTGTCCCCAAATCGATTGTCCAATTGCGTTACAATGTAATTGTAATTTTTCTCATTTTCCGGTGAGATTGTCCGCAATAAATCGGCTGAGTTACCCCGTAGAGCCAGAATTAATGCTGTGGCTTTTTCTTTATCGGACCAGTCGTTCGCACCAGCAGCCGCTTCAAACTGTCGTTTATATACAGGCCATGAAGTTTTGCCGTCAAATATTGGTGGCTTCATCCTTTTACCTGATGACTCAATATTTGGTTTATTTTCTTTGATGTCAGCCATTTTTGCTTCTATTTCTGCTACTTTTTGTTCCAATTTCTGGTCCAATTTTTGTTCTATGTTGCTTACTTCCGCGCGAACTGTTATAACTTCTGTAGTTATTTTGTCTTCCAATTTCTGTTCAACTTTACTTACTTCTGTGCGAACTGTAGAGACTTCTGTAGTAATTTTGTCTTCAAAGTTCGCAACACTGGATTCAACTTGAGATTTTAATTCATCCATACTAGACTCCATTTTGGTTTCTAGTCCAGAAACGCTCGACTTGATTTTACTTTCAAGACTTGCAGAAGTCGAATCTATTTTATTCTGTAAACTCGAAGCAGTTGAATCCATTTTGGTTTGAAGACTAGACGCATTTGAGTCCATTTTAGTCTGAAGACCGATCATCATGGCCATAAGCGTTTGTAAATCATCCTGAACCCTTGCCGTTGTTTCAGCCGCGTCTTCGTTGGTAATTTCTTCTTCGTCTTCCTCTTTCAGAATTTCACTAAAGTCGAATGTGCTACTGTCCAGTTCTCTTGTTGCACATTCAGCGACTACTCCTTTCTTTTTATCTGTTTTAGTTCCCTTGGAAGGTAAATTCCACACACTCAGAACTGTGGATAGTTCTGATGTACTCAAACTATCTAATAATTTACTTTCCATTGTTCAAATATTTTTTTTAATTGTTCACGAAATTCTTATGTTCAATAGAAACTTCTCGCACAGTATCTAAATACCACGAAATTTCCCAGTATAATCTTAATTTCTACGAAATTTCTCGTACAATCGAAATTTTCAGACGATACACGACGTATAACCTCAAATTTCGCACAATCGAAATTTTTATACAACTCATAAAAAATTTCTTGTACGTCCCTGAAATTTTTCACACAGTCAGAATTTATTACACGCAAATTTCGAAATTTTTCCCACAGAAGTTTCTAGTTTAACTTTGAATTTTCTTGCAGAAATTTTTAGCACAATTGTCTTTTCCGCACTGATTCACAATAAATAATCCCACTTCTGACACCAATGTGACGTGCTACTCTTTCGGTTCGATGTTATTGAAATGATAACACTTTTTATTTATGTGAATATAGTGTATAAAGTTTATTTATAATTATTTCTGCGTTACAATTAGCCTTAAAAATATTTGTCTTTCAACAATTTAATTATTACAATTAATTTATCACAGTTTTAGAGCTTCACTGTTTTAATTACTTTTAAAATCAAAGCTTTAGTTTTACTCCGAATATTTCAAGTTCACAGCTCGGTGTTCTGATTTGAATTGATTCTAGCCTCGACTCTAGGGCTGCTTTTATATAAATTTGGTGTGTTTCGGAATATTCGCGAAAAGCCCGGTCGTTTGGCTTTCTAAAAACTAGGTGGCAACGTTTACACAAAGAAGATCTCTCGAAAATTCTTATTCAATACACAAAGCAATGACTCTCGAAATTTCTTATTCAATACAAAAAAATACTTCTGAATCATTGCTTTGGTTCGTGAAAATGATTTATTATTTATTTCGGAGATCTTTTGTATGACATGATTCATTATTGTTCACATTATTGAGAAGTGTATTGTTCTCGGTTGTGTGAACAATTTAATTTAGTGTTTTCTGGAAGCATTTTGAAGAAATCAAAATATTTCCAGCAATTTCTAGTGATGTGTAGTGCACTACCCCCTCCTTAAATCTGTTCGGCCCGAACAGAATCTTCTGAAGTCGTCCCGTGATATTTTGCTAGCCGATTTAAATGAACCACTTTCATTTTTGCCCTGGGAGATCTTCGTATGCGATATACGACGTCATTCATCCTTTTTATGACGGTATATGGACCCTCCCATTTTGGCATAAACTTAGGTGACATTCCATTTTTCCGTTGTGGATTGTAAAGCCATACCAAGTCACCATCCTGGAATCCACAGCTGTTCGTAGCAATGTCATATCTTATTTTCATCCGGTCGCTAGCAATTTTTATCCGATCCCTTGTTATGTGATGTATCTCGTCTAGACGATCCCTCAGTTTATCGGTGTAGTCACTAACTTCCATTTTCTCACATTCGGGTCTACCAAACATTATATCCACAGGAAGCCGTATATTGCGTCCAAACAATATTTCCGATGGAGTATGTTTCGTGCTATCGTGGTCTGCAGTTCTATATGTCATTAGGAACAATGGAATGTGTTTGTCCCATTCACTTTGGTCTGATGTTACCACCTTTGATAAATGTTCCTCCAGGGTTCGGTTGAAACGTTCCACCATACCATCAGATTGCGGGTGCAGGGGTGTTGTTCTGGTTTTATGTATTCCCAGTAATTGGCATACTTCCTGGAATACCGCTGACTCGAAGTTCCGCCCTTGATCCGAGTGTAGTTCTAGTGGAACCCCGTATCGACTTATCCAATTTTCAATTATTACTCCTGCCACTGTGGTAGCTTCTTGATTCGGAATGGCGTACACTTCCGGCCATTTGCTGAAATAGTCGATGACAACCAACACGTATCGGTTCCCTTGTTTAGACTGAGGAAATGGTCCAGCTACATCAATTGCGATTCGTTCAAATGGAGCGCCAACGTTATATTGCTTCATTGCTGCCCTAGTTCGTCTCTGTGGTCCTTTGCTTGCTGCACATGTGTCACATTTTCGACACCAACTTTCAACATCAGCTCGGCAATTTACCCAATAAAATCGTTCTCGTACTTTTTCTAATGTTTTGTTAACTTCCAGATGTCCCCCTGAAGTCCCACCATGTACTTCACCAAGTACCTCATGTACTTTGGACTTAGGCACAATCAACTGCATTAGTGTATCTCTACCATCAGAAGATTCCCATCTTCTATTGAGAACGCCATTTTCTATTTCCAGCGAGTCCCACTGAGCCCAATAACTCTTTGTTGTACTACTATAAGCTGCAATATCGCTCCGTCCCGGACGCTGATCTTGTTCCTTCCACTCAAGGATTGGTCCAAAATCTTTGTCCTTTAGCTGTTCATTTCTGATACTAGTCTCGTCATCATTACCTATTCTTGTTGTCTTGACCATGACTATTTCCTTCTCATCTAGCCTACCACAGTGCTTACAATTCTCACCACATGGTCTTCTAGATAAGGCGTCAGCATTACCATGCGATGTCCCCTTTCTATGTTCTGTCTTGAAGTGGTACCCTTGTAGTCGCTCAATCCATCTTGCCACTTGACCTTCTGGATTTTTAAATTGTAGCAACCATTTAAGTGCCGCATGGTCGGTTCGAAGTAGGAACTCCTGCCCGTGGAGGTATTTGTTGAAATGCCTAACAGTTTCAACTACTGCCAAGAGTTCTTTCCGGGTGACGCAGTAGTTTACCTCTTGTTTGGAAAGTTTCCTACTGAAGTATGCGATCACTTTTTCTTCACCTTCGATCTGTTGAGAGAGTACCCCTCCAATTCCGATATTGCTGGCATCCGTATCCACTATAAATCTTTCTCCAAATTTTGGATACGCCAGTATCGGAGCAGAACATAGTCGATGTTTCAACTCCTCGAAAGCTGACTGGCATTCTTCGGTCCACTCGTATGGTTTTCCCTTATCCGTTAGCTTGTGTAGACAACCGGCTATATTAGCAAAATTCTTTATGAAACGTCGGTAGTAAGTACACAAGCCTAAGTATAACCGGATTTCATGCTTATCTTTTGGTACTGGCCATTGTTGAACTGCTTTTATCTTGTCTTCATCGGTGGAAATTCCTTCTGCAGACACAAGATGTCCTAAGTATTTCACCTCATGTTGAAATAGTTCGCACTTCTTTGGGCTTAACTTCAAATTAGCTGCACGAAGACGTCCAAATACTTCTCGTAATCGCTGGAGATGTTCATCAAAAGTTTTCCCGATTACGATGATATCGTCCAAGTATACAAGGCGCGTCTTCCATGTTAAGCCCCGTAGGACATGTTCCATTAGTCGTTCGAATGTTGCCGGTGCATTACATAATCCAAATGGCATCACTGTGAATTGCCATAAGCCTGTTCCTACTGTGAACGCTGTCTTTTCTCTGTCTTCCGGTTCAATTCCAACTTGCCAATAGCCACTTTTTAGATCAAGTGTTGAAAACCAAGTTGCTCCTGAGAGTGTATCTAACGTGTCGTCTATGCGGGGATGAGGGTAACTGTCCTTCTTAGTTACGTCATTCAGTCTTCGGTAATCTACGCAAAATCTTGTAGTCCCATCCTTTTTCCGTACTAGGACTACCGGAGATGCCCATGGACTGTTTGATGGTTCAATTACTCCCTCCTGATGCATTTCCTCGATCATGTCAGCAACCTCTGTTTGTTTGGCTAATGGTAGTCTCCTTGGTGGTTGACGAATAGGATCTGCATTGCCGGTATTAATTCTATGTTTCACTTGGTCCGTTCGTCCAAAGTCCCCTTTACTGCATACAAAGACATCTTCAAACTCCTTCAATAAACCTGTAGCCTTAACTGCTTCTGACTCTGATACTCTTTTAGTGATATCAGAGACAAGTGATTTCAAGGCTTCCGGAAGAACCCGTTCCTCCCGTTGAGTTTCTTTGTCTCTGCAGTCCTCATTTGTTATTGACGAAACCCCTTCAGCACTGCCGACAATGGTTCCCTTTTTCAATTTCTTGTCAATTTTTGAAAATTTCGCTACTCTGACTGGAATTGTCCCTTTTTCGTTCACTTTTACTATTGTTCGCGCTATCATCAGTCCATCCTTTATGTTTTGTCTGTCAGGTTCAATAATTTGTATTGCTGGCCTCCCAGTACCATCGACCAGTCTCGCCTCTACAACAGCTTCAGTATTTGCCGCAATTGTTTGGTCTTGTAGAATTTCTACTTTGGCACTGGAACCTGCTTCCTCCAACGTTAGCGAGAAATCAATATTTCCACATCGCAGAACTTCCTCTTCAACATTTACACTCACTCCATTCTTTTTCATGAAGTCCAGGCCCATGATACAATCGTCCATTATATCAGCCACCAAAAATATATGTCGGAACACATACCCATCTAGCTCCAATGCTAGATCGACTTCCCCAAGAATCGGAGATGATTTACCCGTAACGGTTTGAAGCACCCTGTTACTGCTTTCACTGATGTGTTTATGATTAATTAGTCTCTTGTTAATGATGGATTTACTTGCGCCTGTATCTATGATAATTCTGCACTGATGACCAGCAATTGCACCCTGTACCGTTAGACTGTTGTTGTTGTGTTGCATAAGCGAGACAGATACAACGATGCTGGGGGCATTATTCTTTTGAGCTAACTTGTCCCCCTTTAAGTTAGCTCCGTTTCGTTTCCCGAACCTTTTTGTCTTGTTGTTTGTTTCGGGCACTTATGTTGTACATGCCCCTCTTTTCCGCAGCCCCAGCATGTGATTTTCCTGCGCGTGTTTCTGTCCCCTTCTTTCTGGATTGACCGCAGTACTTCCTTTATCTGCTGCCTGAGGTCTTTGATGTTAAGTTGCGGCGACCCTTCAGCAACTGTAGCAGTCCTGATCCGTGGGACTGATCTTGTAGCTTTCTTCGCTCCTTCTAATGTCAAAGCGAACGCCAATACTTCTTGTAGCGTTCGCTTTCCGCTAACCCGGACGCTATTTTGTATGTCCGTATCCCGTATGGCGCTAACGAATCTTTCTCCCGCCATCTCGCACCGCATCTCCACAGGGTAATCGGGATAGGACATGTATACTAGACGTTCGATTTCCGCCGCTAATTCTTGAAGCGTTTCCGCAGATTTCTGCGTTCTGTTGATGAGTTCGATCCGGTATACATCCTTCATGTGGTTGTCCCCAAATCGATTGTCCAATTGCGTTACAATGTAATTGTAATTTTTCTCATTTTCCGGTGAGATTGTCCGCAATAAATCGGCTGAGTTACCCCGTAGAGCCAGAATTAATGCTGTGGCTTTTTCTTTATCGGACCAGTCGTTCGCACCAGCAGCCGCTTCAAACTGTCGTTTATATACAGGCCATGAAGTTTTGCCGTCAAATATTGGTGGCTTCATCCTTTTACCTGATGACTCAATATTTGGTTTATTTTCTTTGATGTCAGCCATTTTTGCTTCTATTTCTGCTACTTTTTGTTCCAATTTCTGGTCCAATTTTTGTTCTATGTTGCTTACTTCCGCGCGAACTGTTATAACTTCTGTAGTTATTTTGTCTTCCAATTTCTGTTCAACTTTACTTACTTCTGTGCGAACTGTAGAGACTTCTGTAGTAATTTTGTCTTCTAAGTTCGCAACACTGGATTCAACTTGAGATTTTAATTCATCCATACTAGACTCCATTTTGGTTTCTAGTCCAGAAACGCTCGACTTGATTTTACTTTCAAGACTTGCAGAAGTCGAATCTATTTTATTCTGTAAACTCGAAGCAGTTGAATCCATTTTGGTTTGAAGACTAGACGCATTTGAGTCCGTTTTAGTCTGAAGACCGATCATCATGGCCATAAGCGTTTGTAAATCATCCTGAACACTTGCTGTTGTTTCAGCCGCGTCTTCGTTGGTAATTTCTTCTTCGTCTTCCTCTTTCAGAATTTCACTAAAGTCGAATGTGCTACTGTCTAGTTCTCTTGTTGCACATTCAGCGACTACTCTTTTCTTTTTATCTGTTTTAGTTCCCTTGGAAGGTAAATTCCACACACTCAGAACTGTGGATAGTTCTGATGTACTCAAACTATCTAATAATTTACTTTCCATTGTTCAAATATTTTTTTTAATTGTTCACGAAATTCTTATGTTCAATAGAAACTTCTCGCACAGTATCTAAATACCACGAAATTTCCCAGTATAATCTTAATTTCTACGAAATTTCTCGTACAATCGAAATTTTCACACGATACACGACGTATAACCTCAAATTTCGCACAATCGAAATTTTTATACAACTCATACAAAATTTCTTGTACGCCCCTGAAATTTTTCACACAGTCGAAATTATTACACTCAAATTTCGAAATTTTTCCCACAGAAGTTTCTAGTTTAACTTTGAATTTTCTTGCAGAAATTTTTAGCACAATTGTCTTTTCCGCACTGATTCACAATAAATAATCCCACTTCTGACACCAATGTGACGTGCTACTCTTTCGGTTCGATGTTATTGAAATGATAACACTTTTTATTTATGTGAATATTGTGTATAAAGTTTATTTATAATTATTTCTGCGTTACAATTAGCCTTAAAAATATTTGTCTTTCAACAATTTAATTATTACAATTAATTTATCGCAGTTTTAGAGCTTCACTATTTTAATTACTTTTAAAATCAAAGCTTTAGTTTTACTCCGAATATTTCAAGTTCACAGCTCGGCTTTCTGATATGAATTGATTCTAGCCTCGACTCTAGGGCTGCTTTTATGTAAAATTGGTGTGTTTCGGAATATTCTCGAAAAGCCTGGTGGTTTGGCTTTCTAAAAACTAGGTGGCAACGTTTACACAAAGAAGATCTCTCGAAAATTCTTATTCAATACACAAAGCAATGACTCTCGAATTTTCTTATTCAATACAAAAAAATACTTCTGAAACATTGCTTTGGTTAGTGAAAATGATTTATTATTTATTTCGGAGATCTTTTGTATGACATGATTCATTATTGTTCACATTATTGAGAAGTGTATTGTTCTCGGTTGTGTGAACAATTTAATTTAGTGTTTTCTGGAAGCATTTTGAAGAAATCAAAATATTTCCAGCAATTTCTAATGATGTGTAGTGCAATATTAAAGCACAAATCCATAATCCTAATAAAATTATTCCATAAGAAATTAAATCACAACCTAAAAAATATCTTAAATTTATTCAATAATTAAAACAATTATTAAATAAAATAAATAAAAAAATTAATACAAATAATATATTTTGAACCATTCAAAATATATTTTTTTTAAAACTTAAAGGTATTAAAAATAATAATATAAATAAAAATTTTAACATTGCAAAATTCTAAAAGACATTACCATGTGTACGAATTAAAGATACAGAAATAGATAATCCTAAAGCTCCTTCACATACTGAAAAAGTTAAAAACACTATACTAAAAAATCGTTCATAATTTAATGTACATAAAAATATAAATAAAAATAAAAATAAACTTAATACAATATATTCTAATCTTAATAATACAGATAAAAAATGTTTTCGATTTGAAACAAAAACAATTAAACCAATTAAAAATAAAAAAATAGGTAAAATTCAATATATAAATATTATCATTAGTTTTAATAGTTTAATAAAAACATTGGTCTTGTAAATCAAAAATAAGATTTTTTCTTTTAAAACTTCAGAAAAAAAGATTATCTCTTTGTCATTAATCTCCAAAATTAATATTTTAATTAAACTACTTTCTGAAATTATTCAACTTATTATATATATATATACTTTAATCTCTGGATTTATTTTAATTCAAATAAATCATCCCCTTGCTATAGGTTTAATATTATTAATTCAAACTTTATTTATTAGATTAATCTCTGGTCTATTTAGAAAAACATTTTGATTCTCTTATGTATTATTCTTAATTTTTCTGGGAGGAATATTAGTATTATTCATTTATGTAACTTCATTAGCATCTAATGAAATATTTTCTATATCTATAAAATTAATAATTATAAAAATTTTTATTTTATTAATTATAATAATAATATATATAATATAATATATTTACAATTAATTTAGAAATATCTCCAATTAATGATATAATTATATACACCCAAGAAAATAAAATTATTTTAAATAAATTATATAACTTCCCTACAAATTTAGTAACTTTAATGTTAATTAATTATCTTTTACTTACTTTAATTGCAATTGTAAAAATTACAAATATTTTCTTTGGTCCTCTTCGCCCTATAAACTAATGAACAAACCCTTACGATTAGAACACCCCTTATTTAAAATTGTTAATAACGCCTTAGTTGACTTACCAGCTCCTGCTAATATTTTTTAGGTTTTTGTTTAATTGCTCAAACATTAACAATACCTTTTCTGAAGTGCGTGCTGGCGCATCATCTTGCGGAAAGATGTACCTTTCAGTTTCAGCAAACAGCTCCAAAACTAACGCTTTCAAATGACTCTCTAGGACATTTAAATACACATCTGCGGTTACTTTTCCATCTATAAACCCCAGATGACCTAAACCCCTTGCACTGAAACATCCCCAGACCATTACTCCTTGAGCTTTGTTGGGAATTTCCTGAATGCAGTTATCACTGAGGCGTTCTCCTGGCTTCCTTGGGACGCGTAGCCGCCCACCCCCGACTTGCAGCTTAAATTAGCTTTCGTCAGAGAAGACTACTCTATTCCACCTCTCTCGGGTCCAACTGGAATGTTTTTGGGCCCGCCGAAGCCGAGTGATCTTTGATGAAACCTTTAAAGATGGCTTTTGGAGCGAGCAACGTGACCTTAGATTTGCCTCAAGTAACCTCCTCCGCACGGTTATCGCAGAAATTTCAGTTCCACTCGCTAAAGCAAGCTCCGCTTTCAATTTTGTAGAAGGTTTAAAGCGGTCTCGTTTGCAACGAAGGACCAGAAATTTGTCTTCTACTATGGTTGTCTTGCGTTTCCTTCCAGATCCTTTGGAGCGTTCTGTGGTCCCGGTATTTTTAAATTTTTTGATTAAATCAGCAACAGAGGACTTCCCCCGTGATACTCTATCACTAATTTCCCGTACTGACAATCCTTCGTGCCATAATGCGATAATAACATTTTTTTCAGACTCACTTAATTTCGACATTTTTTTCATTTAGTTAATGTTTATGCTCATTACTTGAGTTATCGATTGTTTCTAAACTATTTTTTGAATTATACAGTTACTACATAAATCAAGTAACTAAATACTGAAAAAAAATGGGGGGGGGGGTAAAATTTTGACCTGCACCATGCATTTTTTCCAGGAATTCAAAGTGTCCGGATTTCATTGAGCACCACTGTATATTAATATCTATATTTAGATATATATAAGAACTATAACGATATATGTATAGCTAAATATAGCTATTAATAATTTAGAGATAATTGATATATATATATTTATTATATAGGTTATATATATATATAAATATTTATATTATATATAAATTATTTATATTATCTCCGATAGTATTTTATTTTTCAATTAATTATGAAATTAATATTATTTATAATAAAATTTTATATATATAATAAATGTATCAATATATTTTTTATAATAAATGTAATAATACATTATAATTAAATTATTTATATTAACATTAAATATATATATGTTATATAATTAATATATATCTATATATATATAATATTTATATACATAATTATTTATATTTAAATTATAACTAATTTTTATTAATATATATATATATGATTACAAATTTATTAATTAATTAAAAATTATTATGTAATATAATTACTAATTATAAAATTAAATCTATTTTATTAATCATTTTTTTTATTAAATAAAAAAATGAATTGCCTGATAAAAGGATTACCTTGATAGGGTAAGTAATATGATCTATAATCATATTCATTACATTTAATAGAATTAAACTATTACTAAAAGTATCAAAAACTTTTGTGCATCATACACTAAAATGTAAATCAAATTATAATAAAAAGATAAGCTAATTAAGCTACTGGGTTCATACCCCATTTATAAAGCTTATAATCCTTTTCTTTTTAATGTTTAAAAATTCATCAAAATTATTATTCTTCATTACTCCAGTTTCAGGAACCATACTAACAATTTCCTCCAATTCATGACTAGGGGCATGAATAGGATTAGAAATTAACCTATTATCATTTATTCCTTTCTTAGGATTTTTACCTAAATGATTAGTAATTCAATATTTAACATTTAATAATCAATTATTTTTAATTACTTTAATAGTTACAATAACTTTAATTACATTATATTTTTATTTACGAATATCTTATTCTGCTTTTATATTAAATTATTTTGAAAATAATTGAATTATTTATAATAATTTCAATAATTTTAATTTTAATATTTATTTAATTTTATCATTTATTTCTTTATTTGGTTTATCAATTATTAGATTATTATTTTTTATTATATAAAGGCTTTAAGTTAATTAAACTAATAGCCTTCAAAGCTATAAATATAAGTAATTAATCTTTTAAGCCTTAGTAATAAATTTACTCCTTTAGAATTGCAGTCTAATGTCATTATTGACTATAAAGCTTAAAATATAAAAAATTATAAATTTTTAAATTAATTGTTGGTTAAAGAGATAAAAATCTCATAAATAAATTTAGAGTTTATTACCTAAATTTCAGTCATTTAACCTAAACGCAACAATGATTATTTTCAACAAATCATCAAGATATTGGAACTTTATATTTTATTTTTTGGAGCTTGAGCAGGAATAGTAGGAACATCTCTTAGTATAATAATTCGAGCTGAATTAGGTCATCCTGGATCTTTAATTGGAGATGATCAAATTTATAATGTAATTGTTACTGCTCATGCATTTATTATAATTTTTTTTATAGTTATACCTATCATAATAGGAGGGTTTGGAAATTGACTAGTTCCTTTAATATTAGGAGCACCAGATATAGCTTTTGCTCGAATAAATAACATAAGTTTTTGAATACTACCCCCCTCTTTAACACTCCTATTAGCAAGTAGTGTAGTAGAAAATGGAGCTGGGACAGGTTGAACTGTATACCCTCCCCTATCTGCTAGTATTGCTCACGGAGGAGCATCAGTTGATTTAGCTATTTTTTCTTTACATTTAGCAGGAATTTCATCAATTTTAGGAGCAGTTAATTTTATTACAACAATTATTAATATACGATCTACAGGAATCTCCTTTGATCGAATACCTTTATTTGTATGATCAGTAGTTATTACAGCCATTCTTCTATTATTATCTTTACCCGTATTAGCAGGAGCTATTACTATACTTTTAACAGATCGAAATTCAAATACATCATTCTTTGATCCTGCAGGAGGAGGAGATCCAATTTTATATCAACATTTATTTTGATTTTTTGGACATCCTGAAGTTTATATTTTAATTTTACCAGGATTTGGAATAATTTCTCATATTATTAGTCAAGAATCAGGAAAAAAAGAAACTTTTGGTGCCTTAGGAATAATTTATGCTATATTAGCTATTGGATTATTAGGATTTATTGTTTGAGCTCATCATATATTTACAGTAGGAATAGATGTTGATACTCGAGCTTATTTTACATCTGCAACTATAATTATTGCTGTACCTACAGGAATTAAAATTTTTAGTTGATTAGCCACTCTTCATGGAGCACAAATATCTTATTCTCCAGCTATTTTATGAGCTTTAGGATTTGTATTTTTATTTACTGTAGGAGGATTAACAGGAGTAGTTTTAGCTAATTCCTCTCTTGATATTATTTTACATGATACTTATTATGTAGTAGCGCATTTTCATTATGTTTTATCTATAGGAGCAGTATTTGCTATTATAGGAGGTTTTATTCATTGATATCCATTATTTACAGGATTAACTATAAATCCATCTATATTAAAAAGTCAATTTATTATTATATTTATTGGTGTAAATTTAACTTTTTTCCCCAACATTTTTTAGGTTTAGCTGGTATACCTCGACGTTATTCTGATTATCCTGACTCATACACAGCTTGAAATATTGTTTCAACTATTGGGTCAACTATTTCTTTATTAGGAATTCTATTTTTTCTATATATTATTTGAGAAAGAATAATTACTAAACGTAATATTATTTATCCTATTCAATTAAGATCCTCTATTGAATGATATCGAAATACACCACCCGCTGAACATAGTTATTCTGAACTTCCTATATTAATCAATTTCTAATATGGCAGATTAGTGCAATGGATTTAAGCCTCATATATAAAGTATTTTACTTTTATTAGAATTTAATGGCAACATGAGCTAATTTAGGGTTACAAGATAGAGCTTCTCCTTTAATGGAACAATTAACTTTTTTTCATGATCATACATTATTAATTTTAATTATAATTACTATTTTAGTTGGTTATTTAATATGTATATTATTTTTTAATGATTTTACTTATCGATTTTTATTACATGGTCAAACTATTGAAATAATTTGAACAATTTTACCAGCTATTATCTTAATATTTATTGCTCTTCCTTCTTTACGTTTATTATATTTACTAGATGAAATTAATGAACCTATAATTACTTTAAAATCTATTGCACATCAATGATATTGAAGTTATGAATATTCAGATTTTTTAGATTTAGAGTTTGACTCATATATATGTCAGGACGAGGGGTAGGAATGATGGGGATTTATAAAGAAATAAAAGACGGCGTTAATACTATTATTAAAAGAAAATACACTTTATTTCTAAGACTTTTGCTAATTCAAAAAAATACACGGCGGACGGCAATCGACTTAATCGTTCGGCGAATAACAATCGACTGACTTACTTCTTCGTTATTGATGCATCTACAGTTGAGTCGCGAAAACCGCGACAGCTCGGCCCTTCCTGATTTGAATACGCCTCGGATCCAGAGTCGCTCTCTTCGTCTGAACTTGGTATCCCGTCTAGTTCTTGACTCACATAGCACCATGGTTTCATTTTATCACTCGTAAAAACAGAGCTAAATTTGCGATTTCGTCGCTGATTTCCTTCTAGATCTTCTATAACATAACGATCGCTTCTTAGCACCTTCGATGCAATGTACGGTCCTCGGTATTTAGGTTCGAGTTTTCTGGACTCTCCGGTTGCGGTGGGAATATTTTCAATAACAACAAGATCATCAGCTTGATACATAGTCGATTCACGGTGTTTTAGGTCAAATCGCTCCTTCCACTTGGCTTTCTCCTCACCAATATTTACTGCAGCGGCTAGTCGCTTAGTGTTAGTTGTGTCATCATCATTTTCGGCATTAAGTACTTGAATTAATCTGTTCTTTACAACATCACGCAATCGAAAATCGAAGACAAGCTCGTTTGGCGTAAATTTCGTTGTGGCATTCATTTGACTGTTTAGACTCCATTGGATGTCTCGTAAATGAATATCCCAATCAGCGGCGGTAGACATAGTTCTCAATGACAATAAGATGGATTGGTTTGCGCGTTCAATCTGTCCATTTGCCCTAGGAGTGCGTACGGCAACCTTGATGTGCTGAATATCGTTCGCATGACAGTAATTGGCGAATTCTCTTGATGCAAAAGCGGTACCTCGGTCGGTAATGATTCTTGATAGTAATCCGAAAATCATTGTTAGATCGTTTAAGGCGGCGATCACCGGTTTACTCTTAGTTGTTTTGACGGCCTTCACAATGAGATATTTACTGAATGCATCTGAAATTCCCAATACCTGGATATTTCCCGACTTACTTTTTGGAAACGGACCTAGATGGTCCAAATGGAGCACTCGAAAAGGTATCGGCAAGATTTCTGAACTATATAACCTCCCTTCTTGCATTCCAGGTTTACCCTTATTGTAACAACATTCCAAACACGATGAAATATAGGCTCGGACGTATTTACGTAATTTCGGAAACCAGAAGATTCGTTTAACTCGTTCTATTGTTTTATCGAGTCCGAAATGACCCATGTCATCATGCATTGTTTTGACAACTTGCCAATGGACAGCAGCTGGAACCACAAACTTTAGTTTACCATCTTCGCGTCGCTATAACCTATTGTCAACAAGCTCATAATCCTTCTTAAGTTTCTTGATCTGCTCGGATGAAATCTCACCTCGTAAACTCCGAATGATAATCATAATCTTCGGATCCTGTATCTGTACAGTGGCTATCCAATCACATTGCTCAATTTCTAATCTCATGACTTTTTCGGAGACAGGTTCTTCTTCGGTTGACGGTTCGTGTGGTGCACGGCTAAGTGCGTCAGCGTGAGACAATCGTGCGGCTGATCGATGTATGACTTCAAAGTCAAACTCTTATTGTTTGAGCCACCACCTGGCGATACGAGGAACTAACGGCTTTGATAATTTCGTTAAGCTAATGGCAGCACAGTCGGTCATAACTTTGAAATGTTTGCCCAGCAAATATATTCTAAATCGTTCTAAACTCTCGACGATAGCTAGAACCTCCAATTCATAGCTATGAAAGTTTTTCTCGGCGTTGGTACAATGACGGCTAAAGTAGAAAACGGCCCTTAATTCTTGATCATTATCTTCTTGCAGCAATACTCCTGCTAATCCTAATGAACTGGCGTCTGTATGTACCTGATGGTTTCTCGTTGTATTGTACAGCGCTAGAACAGGTTCTGAACATAAAGCAGCTCTCAATTCTTCGAATGATGTCATTTGTTCTACTGTCCAATGAAATGTTGAATCGGTTTTCTTTAAAAAGCTAGTCAGTGGTCTTGAGATATTTGAGTATCCACAAATAAACTTCCTGAAAAATCCGGTTAATCCCAGGAATCTTCGCACCTCTGTAACATTTTGTGGAATTGGAAAATTAGCGATGGCACTAATTTTATCGCGTCCCGGCTTGATTCCATCTTTGGTTATCCGGTGACCCAAAAAATCTAATTCGTCCGATAAAAACATACATTTGTCCAATCTTAGCGTTAGACCGGTACCTCTGATGACATTTAGAAACTCCCTCAACGTTTGCAACGATTCCTGAATAGTTCTGCTCGGAAGTATAACCTCATCAACATAACTAATACTTTTACCGCTCATTTTCTTAATCAGCATCATGATCATTTCTTGGAAAACACTTGGAGCATTCATGAGCCCGAGTGGCATGACGTTAAATTCATAATGCGTTACAAACGCGGTATATTGTTTTGACGTTTCCTCGATTGGGATCTGATAATAGCCTGATCTCAGATCCAAAGTTGTGCAATAATTGTTGCCTGAAATTCTCGACAATTGTTCTTCGACTGATGGCATTGGAAATGTTTGTCTAACGGTGATTGAATTGAGCTCTTGGTAATCAACACACATTCTGTCTTCCCCGTTCTGCTTCCGCACAAGTACAATTGGTGATGCATAGGCAGATGTGCTCGGTCGAATGATATTATTTCCCAACAACTCCGTTATCATAGTGGTAACAGTTTGACGTTTGGCGAAGGGTATACGATATGGACGACGATTTACGTCACGTTCTTCTTTTATCTTAATACTCATGCTGATAATTTTACATTTACCTAGTTGACATAAATTTTCAGCGAAACAATCGGCGTATTCATTCAGCATCTCTTCTATATTTTGTTTGCTTTCGGATGTCACATTTGGTCCCGTTTTAACGTTTTCATTTCGGATACGTTCCAATCGGCAGGAACCTGATTCAATAACTAATCGGTTGTCACTACTGCATAATAAGTCAGCTCCCAGCAACACAGTGTTTGGTATCATGTCATGATCTACCACCAAAAGCTCCGCATCCATATACTCGTTATCGATTTCAATGCGTGCATTGATTTTAGAACTGCATTTAACCTCGCCACCAGCAAATCCTCTTAGAACGTACGGAGAGCATGTGTCGATGTCACCTATTATCTCGGCAGTTCGCTGTATTAAGGATTTACTGCTACCTGGATCAACAAAGGCTTCGAGAGTTTTGTCGTTTATTGAATTGTCTTGATGAGGTTTCTCGAACCTTCTTGAGACGAAATATGGTGCACATTACTCGGTTGTGTTTGATTCACATCTTGGTTACACGTGTCTTCGGTGTGACCTGTACGAAGACATTTTGTACATCGACTACGCCTCTGTGGTTTCGAACATTTAATTGAAATGTGTCCGGTTTCAAAACAATTGTAACACACGACACCTTGATTCTGCGGCCTGTTTACTCGACTACTTTTCTCATGTGGTTGGCTTGTGCTTTGTTGACGACTAACCTGTTGATGGGTATCTGGTTCTTGGGAAACTTGTTGATTCGGTTTATTATTGCGTATGTCGACTCGGTTGTTTTGACTATTTGCTAAATATCTGCGGACTGCTGAAGAGAATTGTTCGATTAATTCAAACTGCATACTTGTTATTGCGTTTTGCAAATTATGATGTCTCAGGCCCATACGAATATATTTAATTGTTGATTGCTCGTCAATTTTTCCCCGTGATGCCATCGCACAAGTTCTGTCGATATATTGTTCTATAGATTCATTGAATTTTCGAACGTTTGACGCTAATTTTATATGGATCCCTGCAATCGTTTCCACATTCTTAAACTTCCGTTGTAGTTCAGCCGAAAAATCGATCCACGTTTCATAAACATTGTCTATAGAATCGTTCCATAATTTTGCAGGCCCCTTCAGCTTAGCTTGCACTGCGAATATTACCACCTTCTCATTCCATTGATATACTTGCATCAATCGGTTAATCCTTGTAACAAATTGCTCAACCGACAATGATGTTTCAGACGATGGATTAAATTCTGGTAGAATTTCAACAATATCGCGTACTTGTTGGAAAGTCCCACTGGTCTGAATAATTGGTTGACTAGTTGCCTGATTCGCATTATTTCCAGTCGAATCCGGCGTAGGAGGTCGTTTGACTTCGTTTTTAACGGCTTCCAGCCCTGATCGCAATTTTTTTATCTCTTCCACCAATTCAGCCACTGCTGGAGTTGTGTTCGTGGCCATTTCGGCAGCTACTAATCGGTTTAACAACACTGATTTCTGTCCAATAGTAGATAAGGATCGTGTCCTCAATTCGTCTTTTAATTTATTTATAGTTAATGTTTTAAAGGAGTCTATCGACATTGACCCTTTTTCTTTCATTGACTAACAATAACCGTGTTCACGTTACTATTTCCCGACTGTAATTATTTAAAAAAAAATCCGACGCAAATAATCACAGAAAAAAAAGATCACTGTTCGTTGTTTGCATGCACACACAATTTTTTTAAACTCCAATATTTCGTGCTACACATACCCACACATCGAATTTTGTTTGAAACAAAACAAAACAAAAAAAATCAGAATTCCGATGCTTGGTTTTGTTCTCTCTGTTTTTGATTGTTTTCTTTCGTTTGTTCTAGTTTCTTTTTGTATTGTTCACGTTCTAAGAAATCACATACACAAATGCGCGAGATACAAAAAAATTCAAAAATCGTATGTTTTTCACTAGGGAACAAAATTCCTTTCCGCGAATCTCCACAATATCCCACTTCTGACTTCTCAGGACGAGGGGTAGGAATGATGGGGATTTATAAAGAAATAAAAGACGGCGTTAATACTATTATTAAAAGAAAATACACTTTATTTCTAAGACTTTTGCTAATTCAAAAAAATACACGGCGGACGGCAATCGACTTAATCGTTCGGCGAATAACAATCGACTGACTTACTTCTTCGTTATTGATGCATCTACAGTTGAGTCGCGAAAACCGCGACATATAATTCCAACCAATGAATTAACAATTGAAATATTTCGACTTCTTGATGTTGATAATCGTGTTATTCTTCCTATAAATTCTAAAATTCGTATTTTAATTACAGCTGCTGATGTAATTCATTCATGAACAGTTCCAGCTTTAGGAGTAAAAGTTGATGGTACACCAGGACGATTAAATCAAACTAACTTTTTTATCAATCGACCTGGTTTATTTTTTGGTCAATGTTCAGAAATTTGTGGAGCTAATCATAGATTTATACCTATTGTTATTGAAAGAATTCCTACAAATTTTTTTATTAAATGAATTAATTCTATAAATTCTGCATCATTAGATGACTGAAAGCAAGTAATGGTCTCTTAAACCATGTTATAGTAAATTAGCAATTACTTCTAATGAAAATAATAAAAAATTAGTTAAATATATAACATTAGTATGTCAAACTAAAATTATTAAAATTTTAATATTTTTTAATTCCACAAATAGCACCAATTAGATGATTAAGTTTATTTATTATTTTTTCTGTAACATTTTTATTATTTAGAATAATAAATTACTATTCTTTTTTACCCTCTTCACCTCAAAATGAGGTAAAAAAAAGACATAAATTTAATTCTTTTCCTTGAAAATGATAACTAATTTATTTTCTATATTTGATCCCTCCTCTAGTATTTTTAATTTTTCATTAAATTGACTAAGTACTTTTTTTGGACTATTGATAATTCCCTCAATATATTGATTTATACCTTCTCGATATCAAATTATCTGAAATAATATTTTATTAACTTTACATAAAGAATTTAAAATTTTATTAGGATCCGCTGGACATAATGGAAGAACTCTATTATTTATCTCTTTATTTTCTTTAATTTTATTTAATAATTTTATAGGCTTATTCCCTTATATTTTTACAAGAACTAGACATTTAACCCTAACATTAGCATTAGCATTTCCCTTATAATTATGTTTTATAATTTATGGATGAATTAATCATACTCAACATCTTGTACCATCTTGTACCTCAAGGTACACCTTCGATTCTTATACCTTTTATAGTATGTATTGAAACAATTAGAAATATTATTCGTCCAGGAACCTTAGCTGTTCGATTAGCAGCTAATATAATTGCAGGTCACTTATTATTAACTTTGTTAGGAAATACTGGATCTTCATTATCATTCTATTTAGTATTTCTTTTACTTATTGGACAAATTGCTTTATTAGTTCTTGAATCAGCAGTAGCTATTATTCAATCATATGTATTTGCAGTTTTATCTACCCTTTATTCTAGAGAAGTTAATTAATGTCAACACACTCAAATCACCCTTATCATTTAGTAGATTATAGCCCCTGACCTTTAACTGGATCAATTGGAACTATAACAACTGTATCAGGACTTGTAAAATGATTTCATCAATATGATATATCTGTTTTTATTTTAGGAAATATTATTATTATTATAACTATGTATCAAGGATGACGAGAAGGAACTTTTCAAGGATTACATACTTATAATGTAACTTTAGGCTTACGATGAATAATTTTATTTATTGTATCTGAAGTATTTTTCTTTATTTCATTTTTCTGAGCTTTTTTTCATAGAAGATTATCCCCAACTATTGAATTAGGAACTATATGACCTCCAATAGGTATTATTCCCTTTAATCCATTTCAAATTCCTCTATTAAATACTGCAATTTTATTAGCTTCTGGAGTTACAGTTACATGAGCTCATCATAGATTAATAGAAGGAAACCATTCTCAAACTACTCAAGCTTTATTTTTTACGGTATTACTAGGAATTTATTTTACTATATTACAAGCTTATGAATATATTGAAGCTCCTTTTACAATTGCTGATTCAGTTTATGGATCTACTTTTTATATAGCAACAGGATTCCATGGAATTCATGTATTAATTGGAACAACCTTTTTAATAGTATGCTTATTTCGTCACTTAAACTTCCATTTCTCTAAAAATCACCATTTTGGATTTGAAGCAGCAGCATGATATTGACATTTTGTAGATGTTGTATGATTATTCTTATATATTTCAATTTACTGATGAGGTAATTAAGTTTATATAGTATAAAAGTATTTATGACTTCCAATCATAAGGTCTAATATTAATTAGTATAAATAATTTTCTCAATAATAATAATTTCTTATTTAATTTTAATTATTTCAATAATTGTAATATTTCTAGCTTCACTATTATCAAAAAAAACATTAACAGATCGAGAAAAAAGATCTCCACTTGAATGTGGATTTGATCCAATAAATTCTTCTCGTTTACCATTTTCTCTACGATTTTTTTAATTGCTATTATTTTTTTAATTTTTGATGTAGAAATTGCTCTAATTCTTCCTATAGTAATAATTATAAATTTTTCTAATATAATTATATGATCTATTACTAAAATAATTTTTATTATTATTTTATTATTAGGGTTATACCATGAATGAAATCAAGGAGCATTAGAATGATCATCTTAATATTATTATAAAATAGGGTTGTAGTTAATTATAACATTTGATTTGCATTCAAAAGGTATTGAAAATATATCAATCTTCCTTATTTATAAATAGAATATGAAGTGATAAATTACAATTAGTTTCGCCCTAATCTTAGATGAATAACATCCTTATTCTATTTTATATTATTTTTAATTGAAGCCAAAAACTGAGGCTTATCATTGTTAATGATATCATATCATCAATATACATTCCAATTAAGGAAATATGGGGATCCAAGAAAAAGCTGCTAACTTTTTCCTTTAATGGTTAAAATCCATTTATATTTCTTATTTTAATTTATATAGTTTAAATAAAACTTTACATTTTCATTGTAAAAATAAAGAATTATCTTTTATAAATTACTAATTACTATTATTAAATTTATCTAAAGATTATAATAATCTCCCTAACATCTTCAATGTCATGCTCTAATTATTAGCTATTTAGATAAGAAACTAATCTAAATCAAATTAATACAATGATTCATAAAATGAAAGTTAATAAATACATTTTTAAATTTCTATTTTGAATAACTTGATTTATTTTAGAATAATTTTTTAAAGAAGAATATAATATCTGCCCCCCTAAAAATTCAGATCAACCTTGATCAAAAGACTTTAATACATCAGATCCTAATTTTAATGGATACCTAATAATACCATAAGTAGAAATATAAGGTATAAATCATATTGACCCTAAAAATAACTATAGACATATGCAAATATAGATTTATTAAAAAAAAAAACAAAGAAACATTAGAAATAATATAACCTAAAAATCCTCCTCTAATACAAACTAATAAAGTTAATAATTTTAAGTAATAAGGTGAACAGATTATATAGGGAGATGGAAAAATTAATCATCTTAATATTCTACCTCCCACAATTCTTATAATTAATAATCCTAGTATACTTCGTAATATAATTCAACCTTCATCATTTAATATATTTAAAGATCTACAATTTAAATCACCAGTTATAGAATAATAAACTAATCGTAATGAATAACATACAGTTAAACCAGTAGAAAAAAAATATTAAAAAAAACTAAATATATTCAAATAACTTAAAGAAACAATTTCTAAAATTAAATCCTTAGAATAAAATCCAGCTAAAAATGGTATACCACATAAAGCTAAATTTGCCACATTTAAACATAAAGATGTTAATGGTATATGTAAAGCTAATCCACCTATTGTTCGAATATCTTGAGAATTATTTATATTATGAATAATAGCTCCTGCACATATAAATAATAAAGCTTTAAATAAAGCATGAGTTAATAAATGAAAAAAGGCTAATTTAGCATATCCTATTGATAAAATTCTTATTATTAAACCAAGTTGACTTAATGTTGATAGAGCAATAATTTTTTTTAAATCAAATTCAAAATTAGCCCCAATTCCTGCTATAAATATAGTTAAACCAGAAATTAATAAAAGAATTTTACCTAAATAATTATCAATTAGTAGAATATTAAAACGAATTAATAAATAAATATATATATAAATATAATATATATATAAATAAATGTATATATAATATAAATATATAATTCGCGTTACCCTGTGGTGAATAAATGGCCGTACGATTATGTTTCACACCACACTCTTCAACTAATTTGCGAAATTCTTTGGAGAAAAATGGCGGTCCGTTGTTAGAAAATATAACCTCGGGTACGCCGAATAAATTGAAGACGTTTTCCTTCAAGAATTTGGTGCTCTGCACGGCAGACGCCTTACGTAGTGTCTTGAACAAAACAAATTTCGAAAATTTGTCCAAAACCACTAGGAGATTGGTGTTACTATGCTTAGACCGAGGCTAAGGTCCTAATAGGTAAATATATAGATACTGAAAAATTTGGCAGCTTGGATTTGTTTGCCCATTGGTGGCCTCAACACACTATTTGGAACCTTAGGCTCTTTACATACAACACAACTCGCGACGAAGTTTCGAACTTCGCTAGCCATACCGGGACAGAAGTATCTTTGACGCAAACGATATAAGGTTTTTGCAATACCGCCGTGCGCAGCTTGTGGAGGATCATGTGCCAAACGAACCAACTCGTCCGTGAGGCCAGATGGAACCCAAAGCTTCCACGATCTATCTTCTTGAAACATATTGCCAGTGCTTAAGCTAGTCCTGAAGTACACGTAACCGTCTTACACTTGCGTGTCAGGCAGCCTTTCTGCGTTGCTTTGCACTGTATCGATCAGGTGGAGATAATCCGTTGACTTGAAAGATTCAGAATCCGAATTTATGCTAGGTGCCAAAACTATTTCCGAAATTGTTTCCGTGTATACACGCGAAAGCGCGTCTGGCACCACATTTTCTGAGCCTTTTCTATGTTCTATCGCGAAGTCAAAGGCTTAAAATTTTAGGCTCCAGCCACCCGTCCGCTCAAGCCGCGGAGTTTTCGTTTTTAGAAAATATTGTCGGACCTATATCGAATTCTTTCCGGAAATCTACACCGAGGTGAAAGTTTAAATGTCGTATCGCTTTTCAAAACTTTTATATCGGACGGAGAAGTTAGTTGCAATGATGGTTCAAGATTCAAGGTTGGTTCTACTTTGATTGGTCCGGGGGCATTATTGACAAACCGGGCTTCCCGTGTGTTTCTCGGTGCCTCTGTGCGTTTCACGGATTACATTTAGGGCACATCGGTAACGACACATCCTTTCTACCACAACGATAATAAAAGAAGGACCGTTGAGGTATTATGCACTCGAAGAAACCATGAACAATATTGTCGCAATTCCAACACTTGAATCTTGATCGACCATTAGCGTCCATAGCTTCTAACTGATTTTGAATTACGTTTACCCGTATGTTTTCACTTAAATACCCTCGATTACTATTATAGTTTTTTATTTCCGTATGTTGATATGGTAAACTACTACCGAAAAGAGATGAATGAATATTGTATTGATTCGATACTGATTCGCGTTGAAAAGGTTGGCCACTTCGGGTATATGGTTGGTGGTTATACGGATAATTATTTTGGTCGTAATCATTTTGGAAGTTTGAGAGGAGAATGGTTATCTTGTTTGGAACGAGAGTCAGGTCTAAAGTTTGATTGAACAGGTAAGTTGTTTGCTCTGAATTCATGACTACTATATCACTATTCTGGCGAAAATTAGAGGCGTCAAACATTTCGTTTGTCTAATCGCATCATTATTTGAATCATTTCTGTTATCTACCGAATCTTGTCCATATGAACAATTACGTTCGTTAAAATCATCTAATTCATGGATTGGCCATGTTAAGTTTTGTCAGGTTCGTCTCGGTCCTCTTTCAGAAAGATGGCGTTCCGCTTTACGACATACTTCCTGGAAACGACATAAATTCATGACAGGCATTCCGAATATAAGATTTGCGATCTTATCTTTAACATTACTTCTCATTATATCTGCCAATTCTATTTCAGTCAGAGGAATTCGTAATCGATGGTCTAGTGACATAACCGAATCGCAAAAGTCATCAAAAGATTCGTTATTTGCTTGCTTTCTTTGAAGCATAAGATGCATAATCTCGTGGTCAGTGTCAATTCCAAAGGGCCGACTTTAGGCCATGCCAATCTATATGAGGTTCTCCTTTCAGTAGCCGCCAATACCACTGTTCAGCCTTATCGAAGAGCAGGGTATGAAATTGGGCACAAATGGCATACTACGAATTATCCCCACGCGATTGCATGGTTTCTATACGGAAAACAAATTCTTCCTCTGATATGTCATGAGCCTTTCCACTAAACCTGATACCCCATTTGTCGATTCGGGTATCATGTCTGAGAATAGCGTGTCGAACTTCCTGATTATTACGATTCGTGCCTGGTATAAATTTGGAATTACTATTAGGACTACGCCTTTGATTATGATTCGGGTTAAATGTCATATCTTGATTCAATTTATGATTCGTGTTGACTTGATTAGGATTAGAAGCTGCAATAGCGCTTATATTATATGGTCATTCTTTTTATTTGATTTAACAAATCACTTACTTCTGGCCATTTGGTTGCTAACAGCCGTTCCGATCAAGGTGCCTATTCTTTCCGTGGATGCACTAGGATCAGTCAGAGAGAGGAAAGAGGAACCCTCAATGGAAGGTATAACGGTAATTTATCGTCACTCAAATTTTTTTCCACTTTGATTTGCTGGTGGCCAAGCATTGCCGGGTTTCTCAGTTAAAATATATTTCAGGGGTCCCACCAGCGATCAAAATGCTTGTAAAGCGCGTATTAAAAAAAACCAAAAAAAACTCAAAGAAAGGAAAGGACAACATTAAAACCGTTTCTGTGCTCCTAAACAACCAACGTAATCTTCACTAAATCATTTGCACCATCCACACGTCAGGCCCCAATCACCCCATTTGAATTTCCTAGCACTTCATCGTTTAAAAGAAAAATTTAGCCAAACACATCACAAAATAAACACAAACAAAAATAATAAAAAAAAACTCAAATAAGGATATATTTAACAAATTCCTTTTTATTTAATTCGACTTTATTATATATTTACTTTTCATTCAAAATATCAACCAAGATCTTTGATCCCTTTATCAATCGTTTTAGTATAAACTACCCAAAAATAATAATAAAAAAAAAAACTTTAATTAAATTCACCACACGTGCGCGAATTATTTAAATATTTTTTGTTTTTATTTTAATTTTCCATTTGTTTGTTTAATTTATTGTATTGATCCAACCGGGATCTTTAAGTATGGTGTAGTGTATGATATAAATTATAACACTTTTATCAAAAGATATTATACTATATAACAACAAAAATGAAAAGTAAAAAAAAAAATTGTCAACTCAAAAGTAAACAAAACAAACGTAAAAATTATGGACTAATTCATTATTATGTTTATCAATACTTTGCTTTGTTTTATTTTGAATTACACGGGAAATATATTTACCATAAAAATAAAAGAAGTGAAAAGTATAAAAAAAAAATAAAAAAACCACAATTTGAAGAAAATAAAAAAATATGATTGAGTGACTTAGCTGTGTGTCTCCGTTAAGCTAGTGTTGGTGCGACCTTGTGACCCATATAAATCACCGGAAATTCTTTAAGTTCGTTGGCCTCCGGTATGATGAAATTTTTCTCTAGGGCAACGGTTCGCTTTTCTTTTCCCGTTTTCTTTTTTTTTCTTTTTTTCTTGTATATGCTTTACAGCCCGGAATTTCACAAAAGAATTTTAAATTATGACCAAAAAAAATAATTAATAAAACTCTAAATTTTCACTACTTTCAAAAAAAATAAAAATAGACAAATTTAAATATAAAGAAAATTAAAACCCAAAGAAAATTTTCGGGAGCGAAACGACCTCCATAAAATTCGTATAAGACCAACCCTTTTTCTTCGTCGTGACAGCCTTTACCACGCATCGAAGATATTTTGGAGCAATTGGGACACTCAAGGTATTTCACAACACTAGATCTTGCTAGTGGATACCATCAGGTTTTGGTTAATAAAGAAGACCGAACCAAAACCGCGTTCAGCACCCCTTTTGGTCACTACGAATTTCAGAGAATGCCGTTCGAGCTCACGGGAGCGCCTGCTACTTTCCAAAGACTTATGAACCATGTACTATCAGGACTACAAGGTTTTTTGTGTTTCGTTTATATGGACGATATAGTTATATATGGAAAAAATTTACTTGATCACAACATCGAGTTAGATTCAATATTTTCCAGGTTAAGAAATCATAACTTAAAGCTTCAACCTGAAAAATGCAATTTTCTTCGGAAAGAAATTGTATATTTGGGACACAAGTGCTCACCCGAAGGAGCGTTACCAGATCCATATAAAATAACATGCGTTCAGGATTTTCCAATACCAAAAACGATCCGTCAAGTTCAGTCATTTTTAGGACTAGCAAATTATTATAGAAAATTCATATCCGATCTTTCAAAGATAGCAGAACCTTTAAATAAATTACTGCGCAAGAATATGAAATTTAAATGGACCGAGCAGTGCGAATTATCTTTTAACTGTCTAAAAAAATCTTTAATAACACCTCCACTTCTTATTTACCCCGATTTCTCGAAACCATTTACACTAACTACAGATGCAAGTAATGAAGCGATAGGAGCAGTTTTGTCACAAGGCGAAGTAGGTAAAGATAAGCCTATTGCTTATGCCAGTAGATCTCTTAATAGAGCCGAAAGAAATTACTCTTCGATAGAAAAAGAACTACTGGCAATTGCATGGGCGGCAAACAACTTTAGGTGTTATCTTTACGGCCGAAGATTTACTGTGTATACCGATCACAAACCGTTAAAAGGGGTGTTTAATGTAAAAGACCCTACAACGCGTTTAGTGCGATTTCATCACAAGCTATGGGAGTATGATTATCAGATTGAGTACAAAGCTGGAAAGTACAATACTAACGCTGATGCGCTTAGCCGAATCCCCCCACAAAAAATAAGATCAGTTAATAATGATGAAAAATTAGTAGAAAAAAAAAATCCCCATTGACGAAAAATTAGAACAAGTTAAAATTAGTGAAAAAAAATACGCCATTATGTAAAATTTATATAACAAAAATTTTGAAGAAAAAACATCAGCCATTAGCAAAAATATATATAACAACAAAAAAACAACGCGAAATAATTTTAATAAACAAACGGCCATCAATGAAATTATATCTGACAACAACAATGCGGTACAAAATAATTTAATTGAAAAAACATCGGCCATCAATGAAATAGTACGCGGTAGCAAAAGTGATGTTGTAAATGAAGTAAATAAAAATGAACTTGAAAATGGGTGGGAACAATTGTTCTTAGACAAAAATCAGGAAAAAATTACAAACGAAATAAAAAACAAAAGTTTAAGAGGTATAACAGGTCAATTGAAAAGTCCCCGGCCTATCATAGTAAAACACATTTTTTGGCAAAATTCGTTTTTTTTATTCAACATAATTCCCTTCAAGGGTGATACACTGATTATAGCGATCCTCCAACTTTTCATAGTACGATTTGTCCTTTGCTTCAAAATAGGCCTCAGTTTCGGCGATCACCTCTTCTTTCGACGAAAATTCCCAGCAAGCATTCTTTTGAGATCTGAGAACAGGAAATAGTCGCTGGGGGCCAGATCTGGAGAATACGGTGAATGCGGAAGCAATTCGAAGCCCAATTCATGGATTTTTGCCACCGTTTTTATCGACTTGTGACACGGTGCATTGTCTTGGTGAAAAATGACTTTTTCTTCTTTAAACCAGGTCTTTTCTTATGAATTTTTACATCCAATTAGTCCAAAAGGTTGTAATAATAATCTGAGTTTATTGTTTTACCAGTTTGGAGGTAATCCACCAACAAAATTCCTTTTGCATCCCAAAAAACTGAAGCCATAACCTTCTTCACTGCTCTTTGGGCCTTAACCCGTTTTGGACCCGAATTATCGGTTTTTTGATTTTGCTTTCGACTCAGGATCATAGTGATAGACCCAAGTCTCATCCATAGTGATGAATCCGCGCACAAAATCCACTTTATCCTTTCGAAAATGCTCAAAATGTTCTTGAGAAAGTCGCATTTGCATGTGTTTTTGTTCCATTTTTCGGAAATGCGGCAGAGCTTTTTGAAACCTAAAACTTCAGCTAAGATGTGATGTACTGGTCTATATGAGATGCCTAGGGTGTCAGCTACCTTATCCACTGCCACTCGTCTGTCTTCCGAAACCATATCCTGTATTTTTTGTATCTTTTCTGTTGTTGGTACACTTTTTGGATGTCCTTGACGTGGATCGTCTTCAAGGCTTGTACGACCAGATCTAAAAAGGCACCCCATTTTTTAACGGTGGATTTCGAAGGTGAAGAGTCCGGATAATAATTATCAAGCCAAGTTTTCGTTTCAACGGTATTTTTTTTGGCCATAAAGCAATGTTTAATCAACACGCGAAATTCCTTTTTATCCATTTTCTTCACAATAACAAAAGTTGCTTCACTCAAAATGCTATAATTCACAAACTAATGATCCGACAGCTGTCAAATTTATACACGCGTCTTTTGAAGGTCAGGGCTAACTAAAAATCATATGGATTTAATTCTAGTATCGCCATCTATGTGTCAGGCCGGGGACTTGTCAATTGGCCTGTTACATGCAATAACTACAAAGCAAACCACTGCAAAGAATGCGGAACAAGTAGAAAAGGTTGAAAAAATAGAGAACAAAACTGGCACAAAATTGGAAAATATAAAAGACACAATAATCAATTTAAATAACTCCGACCAAAGCAATCTAATAGACAATGACTCAGAAATGTCATATAGTCAATCAGAGTCAGAAGATGAAAGTCAAATAGAAGTTCTAACTGGCCCAGCGGATATCAAAACAATCCTTAAGGCTCATCATGACTCACCTTTGGGAAGACATGCTGGAGCACAGAAAACATACAATCGAATACGGAAAAATTACCAGTGGAAAAACATGCTCCAAGACATAAACGCATATATTCAGTTAAAGAGAATTACAGATACGGCGGATAAACCTTTCGAAAAAGTTTATCTAGACCTTGTAGGACCATTACCAACCTCTCAAGAAGGCAATAAGTATATACTGACTTTCCAGGATGACCTAACAAAAATTCTGGATTGTGTAGCAATACCGGATGGAGAAGCCCTTACGGTGGCGAAAAATTTCTGCAACCGAATTATTTTAAAATACTTGGTCATACCGGAAAAATTAGTTACAGATCAAGGGGCGAATTTCACGAGCGAACTCTTCAAACAGCTATGTAAAATGCTCCACATCAAAAAAATGCAAACAACAGCATACCATCTGTAATCAAATGGAGCATTAGAAAGATCGCATGGCCCATTAATTGAGTACCTCCGAAATATGGTGGACGACAACATCGAGACGTGGGACCAATTTTTAGGTGAGGCGGCTTTAGTACACAACCACACTCCACACATAGGCAGCAAATTTACACCAATACACGCCCACGGATACCATCGTGCAATTCCAACCACGTTAACAAAAACACCAGAGCCCATATACAACTTCGATGATTACTGTAACATAGTAAAATACAAATTGCAGAAAATGCATGCCAAAATGAAGGAAAATTTAATTAGAGCAAAAGAAAAATCTAAAGAACACTACGACAAAAATTCAAAGGTAATTAAATTTCATGTGGGAGACGGAGTTCTTCTGAAAAACGCAGCAAAGCAGAATAAACTATCTGCAATATGGATGGGCCCATATGAGGTAGAGAAGATAAATGATGATCTCAACACAACAATACAGAACGGAAAAAAATTGAGAAGAATTCATAACAATAGGATCAAAAAATTCTGATTACCCTAGAAAAAATATTTTTTTAAATTCATTATTTATCACCTAGGTATAAAGCAACATATTTTATTTTTTTTATTCAACTGACCTACGTCTAATACAATTTTTACGAAACATGACAAAAAAAAAAAAAAAAAACAGTTTTTATTACAGCACGAATAAATGTTTGGTCTTTTCAAATTTTGAAAAGTATGCACTTTCTTTGTGCATAGAGTTTATTAAAAATATATATATTTTTTTAGGTATTTTTATAATTTTTTGGGTTTGATTTTGTTTCTTTATACTCATATTTCAGAAATCAAATTAACCAAAATGAGTAATTTCATAGTTGCCATACTTTTCGTAACTCAAGCACTCGCACAGATCCAAATACAACAGCTGAATTCAACGGGTATTATATTCGAATCAATAGCAAATTCTGTTACTTACCAAAAGAGATGGACTGTATACACGCAAGTGAATTTATACCAAGAAGATGAAACTCTATCATTCCTTGCGATTGTAGATACTAAAATAAAAGATTTGTGTTTATTAGCGGGTGGAGAAACAAATGGTTCATGTGCATACTGGCATGAAGAAATTAAAAAAACCACAAGTAAGATACAATCACAAATCGATGCGGTAAACTATTTTAATATAAACCGAAGACAAAAAGAGCTTGGTTCAACATAATAGGAACCGGAATGAAAACTATTCGGCACAATGTCCCAGGATGACGCGGACGATATCTCATCAAGATTGAGGGTATTAGAGAAACACGATAAAGAAAACCTACATATAATCCCGAAACAAGTCACCGTCGTGCAGTCAGCTTTTAATAACCTGAATAAGGCAGTTACGAATATAACCATACAACAAAATCTTTTCGAAGAAAGATTTGAGCTTTTTTAAAATAAGTTAGTAGCAGAAATACATTCAGTTAAAAAAGAATTACAAATTTTACACATTCATACAGAAATGGATGAATTACTAATTTTTACTCTCCACCTCCTCCAACAAATATATATACATTTAAATGAACAATTCGCAATATTATCTTCATTGCAGCAACATAAACTGCACCCTTCAATACTTTCAGCTGAAACTCTAACAAAATTACAATCAGAAATTGCTAATCAAACTGACGCTTTACATTTAGATTTTCCCACCTTAACTCAGATCATAAAGGTAGACGCGGAACATCTCCAAAAGGGAATCTTGATACGAATTACATTTCCAATCCCATCCAGAGACATATATACTCTCAACAAACTCTACTTATTCCCGACCCAAACTAACAACACTAATTTCATAATTTTAAATACTAACACAGACTATATCCTCAATAATACAAAAAAGGGATCCTCAATCGAATTAACGACCTCTGAATTTAACTCCGTTTGCCAAGAGATATTACTGAATCATTTCATCCCTCTGTACCTATGCAAGATAACACAACCTCGAGAAATAAACCTTTTTAATTCAAAATGTATTCCGAATTTGTTAATAAAAAATGCGTTGTCCACTACAAGTTGTGACTATAAGATTCTCAAACAATCGCCGGATATACTAACAAAACTAGTAAGTACGAATGTTTGGTTATTTTCTTTCCGAACTTTGCGAACATTGACAATCCAATGCGCAGACGAAAATTCGCATGACACATTAATGGGAAACGGTATCTTGACTTTACTATCAAATTGTATATATATATTAGACGACCAGAAACTTCCATTCGAAGGAAATGCAGAATTTACCTTACCGATACATCAACCAGAACATACTAAACTACCATTATTTATATTAGACACAAAATTGAATAACGACGCGAGAAAAGACTCTTTGACAAAAATCCATTTTAAGTCTCATCAATCCCTACACGCTAACTTACAGGAAGCAGGCCAATCTTTGAATGAATTCAGTGACGAGCTTCAAAAAATCGAAACTGACAGAAAGAACAAAAAAAAACACAAATGTAATCTACGCAAATAGTAGCATTATCGCAATTCTTACACTAATCATAATATTGGCAATAGTAATAATAACACTGCGAAGGAAAAATGTTAAAGAACCCAAAGTAAAAAACAGCGTACCTTTAAATACGGTGCAGATACCTCTAAGCAATTTCCCTTGCAGACCAGTTGTGAAAATAGAAGAACTAGATGTTAAACTAACCCAAATACATTCACCTACGACTGAACAAAAGAACATGATTATAGCCCCTCCTCCGCCACCAATGCCTGTAACAGAGACAAGGAAAATTGGTCGAGTTAAACAAATTTGCGAAAATCTGAATGAAAAACAGAGAATTAAGGAATCTCTGGAAAGTCTAAATTAAAAACTTCTTGGCATGATGCTTGTTGATATCCTATTTTTTATTTCTTCTTTCTCTCTTCACATGCATCAATATTGCGAATCAAGATGATACAATAGAAAATTATATATGCTTATATAAATTTCTTTTTATTTTCTATTTTAATAACTCATGCATCGTTCCCCAACGAAAAAAAAGGGGGCACATAAACAAACCACAACAAACGCACATTGAAATTTTTTTTTAAGCAACAGAATGCATTTTCAATATTTAAAAAAAAAAACCGGCATTAGTTAAAAATGTCGTCTCAGCAGAAAATGTAACAAAATTAGTATTTCAATTTTTGCAATAAAATAAAATTTTTTTTTGCAAAAATAAAGACAATAAAACAACGCATATGAAAATAGAAACTCCCAATAACAACATTATTTTAGTAGATAATTTATTTGCTTTTATTTAAAAAACACAACAAAAAATGTATAGAGAAATCAAAAAATGTTGGGCCCAAAACTCTGGGTAGCCAATACATAGATGCTGGAAGGCTGGTTGCCCCCGAAAGACAACATCATGCCGACCTGCATTTCAAAGCGGCGTCCTGCCTCCTCAACCCATTGGTCGATGATGAAAACTCTATTATTGCTATGAGTAGTCACAACAATTCTTTAAAAACAAAAAAACAAAGAGGAACAATTAGAAAAAAAATATATATAGATGAACATGAAAAAAAAAATATATATAACAGATCACCTAATTATAAATGAACTTACATTGTTGGACGCACGCCACATATGCAGGTGTATGTCAGCATCTTCTAGGACGACGGTGTTTCGCTCATCACTGCCCACTAAGGTGCTAGGCAGAATTGGATGAGCTACCCCGGACCAGAAGTTTACTAAAAAAAGCGCGGCCATGGTACTGGTTATCGTCGTTAAATATCTTTACTGATTAACTTTAACAAGCATACCACCTTTTTTATATGAAAATTAAATGCGTAAAAACGCATAATTGACATTTTTTTTTGTTTCCTTACCCAATATTCAATTTTCAATGTTCCATTTAGTTCTTTGTATTGAAATTCGACACCATCCTAAATTATTCAACCAATATCCACATATAGGCTCAAACAAAGGCATTAACCGCTAAAAATGGAATTAAAAATGGCAATAATAACAAAAAAAAAATGAAAATAAGCACATTTTTAATTTAACTAAAATAAGTATTAAATAATAATATCTATAGCAATGTACAAAATTATGTTGTCAAAAAAAAAAGAACCCCAACTATGTTAATAATTAAGATAAACTAATATTTATACAAATAAGTATTTTATTAAGTCAAACATTTCTCTTTAGTATTAAGTTATATATAGTAGTTATACATACATGAATCGATTTCTGGTATTTTTTTTTTAATCGTTCGCAAATTATTAAAACACACAAAAAAAATTATGTTTTCCTTTCAACAAAGTCTAATCCTTTCTTTATTTAAAGGTAAAAATAATTTTTTTTGGGGAAAATATAAAGGGGTGTAATGTAATAAAACATTACAGATACCCCTCGTAAGTACAAACTGTATTACGAACTTCAATATGATTGGTTTAGTGACACATTTTCATGTTGAAGCAACATGGAAATGTGCCGAAAAATCACAGTAAAGAACCAAAAATTACTGTAGACACTTTTCGGCGAAAGTTCTACTTTGTGAATGAAAAATAATGAATTGCGAAATGCATTAAAATTACTTGATGCATTTCGAAACTCATTATCGGCAAAAAATTACATTGATTTTGTAATACATGTTATTGGCATGAATTATGAAATCAATGAAAACATTCTAGAAAGAAAGTAAACCAGAACTATTGCATAAATGTTCTGCGACCTAGAAAATAATGAGCACAAAGTATAAACTTTCTGCCTACAAAAATACTGGCTTTGAATAATCAAGAGTTCAGTTAAAAACTATCCGATACGCGGTAATGACAAAAAGTAAAGTCGTTACGTTTTTTTTTAAAAAAAGTAAAAGTTAGTAAAAATTAGTAGTTTTCGCACGCGAAAATCAATCGGTGTTACAGAAAGACGAATTGTGTTTATAATCAAAGTAACATATTATATTCTAAATACGAATTGTGTTTATATTCAAAGTATCGTATTAAGTCCTAAATACGAATTGTGTTTATAATCAAAGTAACATATTTATTTCTAAATACGAATTGTGTTTATAATCAAAGTAACATATTTATTTCTAAATACGAATTGTGTTCATATTCAAAGTAACATATTAAGTTCTAAATACGAATTGTGTTTATATTCAAAGTAACATATTTATTTCTAAATACGAATTGTGTTTATAATCAAAGTAACATATTTATTTCTAAATACGAATTGTGTTCATATTCAAAGTAACATATTAAGTTCTAAATACGAATTGTGTTTATATTCAAAGTATCATATTAAGTTCTAAGTACGAATTGTGTTTATATTCAACGTAACATATTAAGTTCTAAATACGAATTGTGTTCATACTCAAAAAACATTAATTTCTAAATACGAATTGTGTTATATTCAAAAGAAATAGAAATAAAAAGATTGTTCAAAAAAAAAGGGAAAAAAGACTCGTGTTCTTATTTAATACCAGTTAACATAGTGCTCAGAGGACCAGGCAGCAAGCAGAAAAAATATGTAAGTCCTATTTATATTAAATAAATTTTAACACCACCCAAGCGGCAACCCTTCCAATACACGGAGCGACCCAAAATCGAGCCACAACATTGCGATTCCTCTTTCTAAAGAAAACTCTAGTATCTTCACAAAACAATTTCCCGGAGAGAGCCACGAGGGTCACCTGTAGGGCCATATTACACAACAAAATTGCCGGAACGTGTTTCGTTAAAATGACTCCTCCCGTGTGTCATATCTAATGAAGACCTTCTACTATGTGCAGGACTAGGCGTATTATTTCCCTCCCCAAATGTTGTTGCTCCTGAACCCGTTGGATTTTCATAACGAACGTCACCTGAAATCTTAACCTGTTTTAGCTTCTTAACCTCCTTGCGTTTTTCTAACCGCTTCCAGATGTCTTCCAGTTTCGCAATTATCTTTGCTGCTTCATCACCACTGGTTGATGTACCAACTGACATACAATCGGCTCCACCATACCAATGCTTGAGTCGCGGCATCATCTCAGCTATTTCGCCTCCTTGCAATTCTTCTTTAGAAGCCTTTAAGTCAATTATTTGACGCGCTCCCTCGCATGCTTCTAATTCAGCTGCTGGATTTTTTGTGTTATGGGGCTTTGTTGGTCGTAGGGATGGATCTTTTTCCTCCCTTTCAAGGAGTTTAAGCAACTGTTGTTGAGCGTCCGAATCGTTATAGGAAAGTTTCCGGAGCTGCATTTCTACACCTACTTCCGCGGTACTTAAAGCGTCCACGTCACTTGCTATCATAAGCAGGATTATATTTATTTGAAATTGAAACAAAATTAAAAAGAGAGAGAGGAAGAAGAAAAAAGATAACTGTGGGAAATTAGTACCAAAGCCAAAAAATTTTTAAAGTTTATTTTTATTTAATAAATAAAAAAAATGATAATAAGAAAAATTAAAAATAACCAAAATTTTAAAAAAAAGTAATTAGCAAAAAAAATATCAAAAAACTATAAAACGTATCCTTTGAGAATCCAGGAAGGAAAAACCCAAAAAGAAAATCAGAAAAAAAATCTGGGAAGGAATTAAGAAAACCACAATGCAACCTATTTATTGATAAAACAAACACAACTTATTTAATTAACAACAAAAAAAAGAAAACTTTTCTTTTCAGCTGATCATCAATTTATGTGACGACCCCAGGTATATCTTATATATTTTAAAAGAAACAAGGGGTGATTGCTGCCTTGACGCATAAAGTAATGCACACAGATAAGCCTCGTCGATCGTAAGAACACAGAATAGTTTGAAGAATGGTTTCAATAATTAATCCTAATAATTATATTAATAATAAAAGAAGAAAAACAAAAAACAAATTTGTATTTCTCGTATATTATCTAAATTGTTTGTATAAATGAATGAATAGATAAGATCAAAAAAAAAAAATAAACAAAATGTTTGTATGTATATAAAAATTTATGATAATTAAAAGTTAAACTATAATGTAGACAATTTATTTTATTTATTTATTTTTTTTAAGGGTTCAATCGTTGCCGATCGATTTCATAAAGAAAGAGGATCTCTAATGCCGACAAGTAATCCCATAAAAAAAACTACTTAATTAAGCTAACGCTGAATGGTATCTTCAAACAACCGCTTCTATGCGGATAAATAAAATTATTACCTTCGACGCATTTCTGGTTGCGTAGAATCACTCTCGCAAGAATTTAGGAACAAAAATCAAAATTTAAAGTAATCAAAAAAAAATGTAAAATCAAAAAACCCATTAAATATCGTTTACTTATTTACTTTGTTTAATTATATTAAGTCCTCAAACAACTATGCCTTTCCAAGAATACATAGAATCTCTATATTCAGCAAGTAAGTGCAGTTGCAAAGTATAACTAATAAACGTAAGAAAAATTTAAATTGAAAAAGAAGAAAAATAATAAAAATGACCTGTCATTTCTCAGGTCCCTGCTCGAGCGCCAAATTGTAACGGTAATTTATCGTCGTTTATAAAGCGTGCATTAAAATTAAAAAAAAATGTATTCACTAAAAAAAACTCAAAGAAAAGAAAGGACAACATTAAAACCGTTTCTGTGCTCCTAAACAACCAACGTAATCTTCACTAAATCATTTGCACCATCCACACGCCAGGCCCCAATCACCCCATTTGAATTTCCTAGCACTTCATCGTTTAAAAGAAAAATTTAGCCAAACACATCACAAAATGAACACAAACAAAAATAATAAAAAAAACTCAAATAAGGATATATTTAACAAATTCCTTTTTATTTAATTCAACTTTATTATATATTTACTTTTCATTCAAAATATCAACCAAGATCTTTGATCCCTTTATCAATCGTTTTAGTATAAACTACCCAAAAATAATACTAATAAAAAAAAATTGAATTAAATTCACCACACGTACGCGAATTATTTAAATATTTTTTCTTTTTTTTTTCTTTTTATTTTAATTTTCCATTTGTTCGTTTAATTTATTGTATTGATCCAACCGGGATCTTTAAGTATAGTGTAGTGTATGATATAAATTATAACACTTTTATCAAAAGATATATAACAACAAAAATGAAAAGTAAAAAAAAAAAATGTAAATTCAAAAGTAAACAAAACAAACGTAAAAATTATGGACTAATTCATTATTATGCTTATCAATACTTTGTTTTGTTTTATTTTGACTTACACGGGAAATATATTTACCATAAAAATAAAACAAGTGAAAAGTATAAAAAAAAATAAAAAAACCACAATTTAAAGAAAATAAAAAAATATGATTGAGTGACTTAGCTGTGTGTGTCCGTTAAGCTAGTGTTGGTGCGACCTTGTGACCCATATAAATCACCGGAAATTCTTTAAGTTCGTTGGCCTCCGGTATGATGAAATTTTTCTCTAGGGCAACGGTTCGCTTTTCTTTTCCCGTTTTCTTTTTTTTTTCTTTTTTTCTTGTATATGCTTTACAGCCCGGAATTTCACAAAAGAATTTTAAATTATGACCAAAAAAAATAATTAATAAAACTCTAAATTTTCACTACTTTCAAAAAAAATAAAAATAGACAAATTTAAATATAGAGAAAATTAAAACCCAAAAAAAATTTTCGGGAGCGAAACGACCTCCATAAAATTCGTATAAGACCAACCCTTTTTCTTCGCCGTGACAGCCTTTTTATAGGTTTTCAGCTAACTGGATTCGTGGTTAAAATAGGCATTATTTAGTTTTATAGATATTATGCTATTAATTATGATTTTTATTTAATTTTTGCATAATCTTTATTTAACAATGCTTCTATTTACCTACTATTGAACCCTGTTTAATAATAATTTTGCCTGTTTTTTTAACAAATATGGAATTTTCTCTTCGTGAGGTCCCCGCGCTCGCAAAAAGGTTCAAATTTTGGGCTTCGTCCTTTTAATCCCGCCAAAATGATCTTCGAAAAAAATATATTTATATTTTTTATAAAATTAATTATAACTTTAGGGCTGTAATGATAGTTTGTCAGTCTCTAATTCCATAAAAATTAGTGCTTATAGAAGTTTCTATGATTCCCAGTGTAAAAACCAAAAAAAGGAAAGCAAGGTTAGTTTGACCCAATGATCATAAAAATTTTCTATTTTCTATTTATTTTACATTAATTTTCTTTCCGGTCGCTTCCCTACATTACTGCGGTCATGACGATATCACATATGTGTGGAAAAACATGAAGATCGCAACAACACAACTGTTTTCAACTTTTGACACTCCAGAAGTCGATTTCAATCAGTCGCGCTTCTATAAACCAACACTAAGGTTGCCACTGATCTAATGTGGTTTACATTATAAAAAGAATTTTAATAATTTCAACAATTTTTCAATAATTTCAATTTTAGGTGCTTTATTTACTGCGTCCTCTTTCTCCTCAGGAAGTGAATTCATCTTCAACAAAACCTGTGGACACAAAAAAAAAAGTTCTACTAGGTAATTCATTTGTTTGGGAACATACAATAGTATTGTGACAATACAAGACTTTCACACTTGGTACAGATAAGTAGTTTGCATTGATTTTCCTTCCTATAATTAACCATATGCTTTCAATTTTCCTTCCAAGGTTCCATCTACCAAAAGACGGTCGTTACAAAGGCCACCGTCTCATAGGTGGGTTTGCCACACCTCTTCCTCTGCCAACACGACTACGAGTTGCCATTGCAGCCGAAACTGCGTTGGAAGATCCAACGAAAGTTGAGATTGACTACGCGTTATGGTATTGGTTCACCTTGATCTTGGATAATATTCGCTGCAGCACCTTCATTATTAGTATTTAATTCAGTCGGCGCAATTGCTTCTATTATTGGGTTGTTTTTAAATCTTGCACCTGTATTTGTTTCCGCTATTTTGAAAACGCACCAAAAAATTTACAAAAAAATGTATCAATTTACTTTAGGTGTACAAGCCCAAGTTTGGTTGATGTGACCAAAAGCTCGCGTATGCACAGAACCAAAAAGAATCACAGGCCCAATTCTAATTAGAAACTAGTACTCAGATTCAAAAATAAAGATCGGATTAAAATATATCAGAACAAGGTCAATATCAAAACGTTCACGTTCTACCTCGATAGATGCAAACGTGCCTTAGGTCCAGTTAGAATTCGGTACAGAAAGTCCGGTAACTTGAGGAATGTTACTTCTCAAAAATGTATTAAATATTTTTTTGGGAATAATAGAAAAACGAAGTTAAGAAAACATTTGATAACAAGAAAAAGTTTTTAAAGAAAGCAAAGCTAATAAAATAAAATAAAAATCTTGATAATATAAAAATCTAAAAAAAAAAGAAAAAAAATACAATAGTAATAATAAAAATCCCCCACCAAAATATATGAAATGAAAATATATAAAAACCAAGTTCCTATTAAAATCGGCCTATAGCTGATTTTTTGATGCCCTATGATAGAAATGGGATAGAAAAACTGTCAAAATTAACATTATTTCAAGGTTTTTTGTTCATAACTTTGTTTCCTCTTTTCAAAATTTCTTCCAGTTTGCAGGTAACCTAGACCCTGATAGCATACCCTTGGACCGATTTGATTGAAGTTGAACACAATATCGTCTATTTAGGTAGTTAACCTGCATAATTAATTTCAATAAAATTGATTCAGTTATCTTGTATACGGACGGACGGACGAATATGCATAAATCGGTATAACTTTTGATTCCCGACACAACCATACCATTAAAACCTTTCTACGACGATTATTTCCATGTGTTACAAATGGAGTGACAAAACTAATATACCCACTGGTAGTACCTACCATAGGGCATAAAAATAATGAAACAATAAAAAAATTTAATTTTCAAAATAAACTCCTACATAATAAAAAAATGATTTCAAAAAAATAATAAATACAAAAAAATTATAACCAAAACGAAATAAACTAAACCTAAATCGAAAAAACCCAAAATAGTAACACTAAATCAAAATAAAATCAAAATAACTAAACTAAGATCAAAAAAACTAAAACTGAACTAAACTAAATCAAAATTAATAAAGAACATAAAGTAATTTAAAATCAGCTTAAAGCCGACCCAGACCCTGATAGCATAAGTCTAATTTGCAAATTTTACTCAAATCGGTCGATTAGTTCTGAAAGTACATCAAAAAAACTTTATGAACACGCTTGTTTTCTCCTACGACTATTTCTTTCTCCACTATCCTTAGATCGATATCACTGAAATTTACCATCGTATCGTCTATTTATGTAGACAACCAATATAATTAATTTAAACAAATTGCTTGACAAATTTTCCAATTAAATCCAAAATCTATATAAAAAAAACGACAAAACTTTCTGGTCACCTTGGTTTTTCTTTAATAACTTCGCTGCCCCTTAGTAGATTTTGCTGAAATACAATACCAAATCCAACTACGCAATAAGCAACTAACATTATAAATTTCATTAAAATCGGATAACGCATTTTTGAGTTATCTTATCCACAGACGGAGGGTAGTTGCTCTTGGATTCTCTGTAGCCCATATCCTGGAGTTCTGCTTGTTTACGAAGCCATTTAACTTGAAATGGGCTTCAACGCTCATTATCAAATTGTTGAAACAATGGACCGTTCATGTTCAAAAAAAAGTTGAATGATTTTGGTTCGTTGTTCGATTGTTTATTGTTCCATTTCACATTCCCCACTACAAAATCCTGAAATAACATTTTTAAAAAAATTGAGCAAACAATTATCAATAATTAACTTCACAACATTTTGCGCCGCTCTGTCTTCTTTCCAAATATGTACATATAATTATCGAGACAAATAATAGAAGGTTGCTTCTAAGCTACATAGTTTCTACGAAAAGAGAACACGGGGAAAGGTTCAAACACAAATGATTTTTTTCCTTTTATTTGATCTATATTTCTTTTAAATGCAATCTCAAAGACGAGGGGGACAACGTCTGGGGAGACAAAGGGGTTTGATTTTTTGGCAATATGAAAATTTTTCTTCTAAAGGAACTTACCTTCAATTTTTTGTGATGATTCCATAAAAAATATATTTCAATATAATTTCTGGTAATAAATCGATGTAACTTTTGATTTCCGACACAACCATACCCTTAAGATCTTTCTACGACGACTATTTCGATGTGTTACAAATGGAGTGACAAAACTAATATACCCTCTGGTAGTACCTACCATAGGGTATACAAATTAAAACTGAAAAAAAAAATCGAAATATCAAACGTATATGTAACGTAAGAGCGAGAGAGAGAGAATAAACAAGTGGTCGACAGAAAGAAAACACAAACCCGACATACACTCCGGAACGAAAATGTGGTGTTTTTGTATGGCCCGCGAATTGCACGGAACCGAGTGATCCGACACCTCCAATAGCAACAAGGGCCGAAGCATGTGGTCCGATCTAAACGATCAGCACATTTCCGGACCACTGTGTTTGATGTGGCTGCATGACCCCTCACCGCATTATCCGTTGGCTTAATTAAGCACGAGGATGTGTGAAGGGGCGCGCTATAGCCCATGCATCCACACCCATTGCATTTTCCAAGTCCAGATTGCATTGAAACGTGAAGCGTTTCTATAACTACACATTCACATAGCACGCAACTCATATTCAAACGCTTTTGCGGGAAGCGGCATATTCAATAATAAAAACAAGAGAATTAACTACTACAACGCAACCGTAAAATCAATATGACGACTATCGGACTATACACGCAATTGCGAAAAGTCGCCCCGATTCCGAAAGCAAAAAAAATGTAACGAACATCCGAAATTTATATTCACATCAAAACTTCTTTCAGTAATTTTGATGATGTTCAGAAAATTTTTGACAACAAAAAAAAATGAAAAATTTTTTAAGTGATACAGGGTGATTCGTTAATACGCGAAAAAAAGTACAAGCCAGAAATTTAAATCTTTCAAAAAAATTCGTTTTCTGACAAATAGAATATTCACTTACATAACAACTAAAACACCATTTTCAAACATTAACTCGTTTGAAACTAGAAATCTATGGGAACAGTCGTTAGGAAACTACTAGAGTTACATACTCTGGAAGATTTCACAAACTTTCTAGAAGCACGTTACCGCACTTTGGAAGCTTTAACAGACATAAAGCCCAATCTTCCTTCTACTCATCGAAAGAAGGAAACAAATCATCACGTTGGTTTGATCAAAGGTTGTTCATTATGTGAGCACGGATTGTACTCATGTCAGAAATTCATTGCAATGGATGTTTCTACGAGACGAAACTTCATTGCCAAGGGGTCCTATTTGAACTGTGCGCATATTTTTTTGAAATAAATTAATGAATCAAATTGTCAAAATTGCACCAAGAGGAAGATAGAAACGATATTTCCATCTAAAATATCGCCGTTTTCGTGCGAAAAATACAACAAGTCGGTTGCGTTCATTTTGTCGTTTTTTTGGCGAATTGAAGTTAGGGGGAAAAGAGGAAATAGGAAAAGGCAAAGAAACAAAAACCATGCGTTTTCTTTGAACAGAAGGTGGAGCTTATTCCATAAGCGGGTGCGGTCATATTTTAGAAAAAAACGAAAAAGAAAGGCAAAAATTAAGAAAAAGATTTTTTTTTAAAGAGGGAAGAAAAAGAGAAAAATAGATTGTGGAGATTGTTTTCAAAACGAAAAAAAACCATAATCCATATAACGTTACATCGCTTTTATTCGTTCTATAGTGGTAGTGGTGATCTTTTCATACGTTCTACCAGAAAAGAAAAGCAAACAAAATAAAACAACAAAACCATTTGGGCCACTTCACCAACGATTTGATACGTGTAAGTCAGTATGACCAACACATTTACTATCACCTTCATTTCAATATGACAGTTCATCCAACATCCGCTGCAATAATATCCAACATCCAGATTATGAATTTTAATTGCAACGTGCTGTTTCATCAACAAGTTTTTGCACATCGTATGACGGCATGGGTCCACCCATACTATAATTATCACGATACGATATTACCTCACCCGGAACACCAACAATTACTGCATATTCAACACAGCAACGGAAAATAAAATAATAACACCTCTAAAATAATTCGTCTCATCAGTAGCAGAATTTTGGTTACGCACATATACTGACTAAAATCAAAAATGGAATCCATCTTTGGGCATCCAAAAATATCATTTTTTTATATATATTTAATAGTAATTATTTTGTAGCAACAAATTAGCTTCAAAGCGGTGATTTGTGCTTTGTATAGTTTTTTCACTTTTCATACTTTTCTATAGTTTTTGAACAAAAATAATTGATTAAGTCTTAAAATTTTTTTATTTTTTATGAACTCCTAAAAAGTGGGCAAGGAAATAATATGAAGAAGGGAATAAATTATATGAATTTATTTTAACACTTGAGATATGCTTAATACAAGCGCAGCAAGATATCATTCACAATCATATCGAATAAACGATAAATCGAATGTATATGCTATATCTCATCATTAGTGCCGGGAACGGGAGGAGGAAGAGAAATGCTGGTGCGGCAGTGGCAAAATAAGTCGGAAGGAGAAAAAAAAAATTTCATCACCTTACCGCCACCATCAAACCACCACCATCAATCCACCACCCATTCACCAACACAAAATAAGATAAATACAAATATATCGTTTTAGTATCTGTTAAAATTAAAAATAAAAAATACGTATGGTCAACAACCCGTAGAACATGGGAAACGTTGTCCATAAAGGTTACATGCGCGATGCAGGCGCTTTAGTTTCTCCTTGTTCAGCGAGAAGTCAAAGTGACCAGAGCTGTTATTTGCGTTCATTAACATTCTAGTAACAGGTTCAAACATTCCAAAGTCAGTACGATGACAGTCGATCTTGAATAAGTTGACACTTCGTAGGGAGTGAGCGTTAACTTTTAATTTTATGCGTTCGAGAATACTCAAAGACTCAATAGCACCAACAAGAACTTGATGAATAAAAACTACCTCACGGCGCTTCTGCAAAGTCTGAAGGTTAATCAGTTTTAGACGATTGCAGTAAGGAGGAAGATTGATAGCATCGCTCCAAGGTAGACCTCTAAGAGCAAAGCGAACAAATCTACGTTGAACAGCTTCAACTCTCTCAATATGTACTTTATGATACGGCGACCATAGTTGACTAGCATATTCAAGTACCGGTCTAACAAAGGTAATGTAACTGGATTTAGTAATATATGGGTCGGAGAACTCTTTAGACCATCGTTTTATGAACCCCAATATTGACGACGCTTTGTTAACAATATTGTCAATATGACAACGAAAATTGAGCTCGGTATCACAAACAGCACCTAAATCTCTAATAAAATCAACTCTTGAAATAGAGTTTCTTAGTAAAGTGTAATCAAATATGATTTTGCTACGTTTCCGCGTAAACGTTTTTGTTTGACACTTACTAATATTAAGTGACAAGTCATTATTTGTACACCAAGAAGTAAATTTACCAAGATCAGCCTGAAGCAAAAGACAGTCCTGCGAAGAAGAGAGCACTTTGGAAATTGTCATATTATAGACTGTAATCTCAGAGTTCTGAATAATGGACCTTACATCATTAATAGAGATGATGAATAAAATAGGCCCGAAATAACTACCTTGCGGAACTCGAGAATGGGCAATAAAAGGATCAGATTCAATAGCACGGAAGAGAACCCGATAACGCCTACCAGAAAGGTAGGAATAAATCCACTTTATAAAAAGGGAGGGAAGCCAAGAAGTCGTAATTTTAGTAAAATAATACTGTGACACAACTTGTCGAAAGCTTGACTGAAATCAGTAGCAATCACATCCATTTGTTTGCCCTGCTCCATCGTGTTGATGGCGGTAGAGACAAACTCGGTCAAATTAGTAAATGTTGACTTTGCTTTGAGAAATCCATGTTGTTTTGGGGATATGAATGGCTTGCAGTGAAAGTAAAAAGAGTTGTAGACTATAATTTCAAAAAGCTGTCATGAAGCAAAGAGTTTAGTAATTTGAAATCAGTCCTACGAAAGTCAAACTTGCAAACATCATCAGACAATAACTCTTCATTGGTTAAATCGTAGGCAAATAATAATTCCAAAGGAGGATTGTATGTATCAATGTCAGAAAGACTAGCATCAGCCTGCCTGACCAAGCAGTTACTAGAATTAAAACAGAAGACCAAGTCCAACAATCCATCCAAACTATTCTTAATACCATTAATCTGTTATAAGTCGCATGCCAAAAAGCTATCAATAATGAGAGTTTCTTGCCACGAAGAAATATTGGAGCCAATATAATGAGAATCACCTAGAATAATTAGGTTATCATTGGGGTGCATGGAGTCGGTAACGAAGTTGACAGCAGCGACCAACAATTGGTAGTGTTCATTTGCGCATGAAGGAGACAAATAGCAATTTAAAATGTAAATTATTTCATGTTGCAAAAAAACTATAGCATATACCATTTCTAACAGTTCAGTGTTCGGAATGACAAAACGTGAACAGTCGAACGTAGTTCGAACTGCAATAAGCACACCTCCCGCCAAGCAACTGAATTGATCTACACTTGTGTATCTATCTTTACGAAATATTTGGAAGTCCGAGCTGAAAATCTCATTAAAGCTAGGATTCAACCACGTTTCCGTCAAAGCAAAAATGTCATAGGAAAGTGTTTGCCCATTCAGAAAAACTTTACTCAATTTGGAACGCAGTCCCCTCACGTTTTGGTAGTAAAGGGACAAACGTTTTAGTTTTTTGAGTTCTTTGGCGCACTAGCAGAGGCAGGTCGACGACAAGAAAATTCTTGAGAAATAAACTCCTTGACCAGAGTTTCGTTAGACCAAAAGGATGGCGAAATTACTTGAGAGAAAACTTTATCGGGGACCAAAATTTTGAAGGATGCGACGCTACTATCGACTTTACTAATTTTAACAACCATAGCAGCATTAGTATTCCTAAGTTCGGTTGGTAGCACAGACATTATATAGTTAGTTACATCCGTATGTGTGGTTGATGGGAGGAAACGGGAAACAAAAATAGATTTCGGATGGGGTACATTGTGAAGAACGGGTGACTCAAGGGCAGCAGGTGTGGATTGTCTGGTATTATTATTAGCATTACTGTTGATACAACTATCAACAAAAGTTTTGCTATTAGTGCTATTTGCATTTTGTTTTTTTATGTGAGAAATGGTATTGACGCTAGCAGTGAGAAATTTGCTATCCCTACTGTGTTTTTTTTTATCTTGAATAATGGAATTGGTGCTACTGGTTTTCTTTTTCATTTTATTCTTATTTTTATTATTAATATTAGAAGCTATGCGATTATTACCATTATTCAAACTTTTATTGGTAGTTTTATTTTTAATAACCTTACCAATAATACTTTTTTTTAGAACTAAGATACAAGCAAAGAAAAAAGAAAAAAAAAAGAAATTTGACGACTGTTTTTCTTATCTTTTTCTCCTGAGAGATATTTGGTTGATAAATTCTGATAAATTTAATTTAATTTAGTTTAATTTAATTTGAAAAAGAAAAAAAAGAAAAGACAAACGAGCAGAAAAACTCTTTTTTTGCTTTTCTTGGCCAGTGCTAAGTAGTTTGTTTGTCCTTCTTTTCTTAAAAATGTAATTAATTTGAAGTTTATATACTTTTTTTGAGAATTTTTTTTGACTATTTCTTTTGATATTTAAAAGTTCTTTTTTAAAATGGCGATTTTATTAAATAATTAATATTTTAAACAAAATAATTAAGACAAAGGCGGAAAGAAAAAAAAAAGGGAAGAGAAGAACTAAAAACAACGAAAATGGAATTGAAATAAGAAAAAAAGAAAGATTAAAAAGAAAAAAAAGAAATAAAAAAGGAAAAGAGCCAAAGAAAAGGAAATATAAATGTAAGGAATGTTAGAATTATGAAATAATCACATAAATACTAAAATTTAAACATAGAATTTTGTGAAATAAGAAAACAAAATGAGAAACCCGGGATACATATATATAATATATAAGCCAATTAGTAAAATAGAATGAGCATTCGGAAATGTTTTCTTGTATAACTAAATAAAACTATTTTTCTCATGATTTGTGACCAACTGAATAGAGAAGGAGACGAGATGGAGTGAGACGAAGAAGTTCGTGATCGCGATCTTAATGGCGTAAGCAACGGTGGCGAAATTCTTTGAGGGATCGTGCTATAAATTTAAGTCGGTCAAGGCATGATCACGGGGATAAACAATCTTCTATTGTCTATCTGTAGGGAGGGATATTGACCCTATTTTGTCGACTTGTCATCTGTCGCAAAGTTTTTTCATAATAAAACTAAATAAGAACCAACGAGAAAACAAAAATATTGTTAATAAAAAATAAATATAAAGTTTGATTTTAACTTAGCAGAGAATAAAAGCAACCGGGTCTTAATATCCGCAATTTTTGAATGGGATAGAAAAATTATCACAATTTTCAATTTCGATCATCTTCTTTGAGTGGCAATGGTAATTGTCTCTATCGGTCCTTATGGTATTGGAATAAGAGATTTTGGTTTCGACCGTCCGTTTGACAACTTTTAGGTACTCTTAACGAGTTTTTCCCAAGTACACCCCCTATAATTTTGTAATAAGGTTATTGCACTAAACCAAATGGTAAATGGCGACCCACCTCACCGACGAGCTAGAATGTGCCAGCCAACTAGACGTGCAAACTCTAGTCGTTTACCTGGTAGTGCAAATTATAGGAGGTTCAGAAGAACTTCGGTAACTCATAACTAAAATAATCATATTATAAAGTGGCGCCCAACGTTTTTGGCAAACGCCAAGACGAAATTTTTTTTTGTATGATGCACTGGTAATTTAACTGTGGTTTAATTACAAATGCCACCCACGTTCATACTCTTCTAGAACGTTTGTCGTGAACTTTCAAGTCCTTCCCACTTGAATAGTCTGAATAAATTAGTTGACGTGCATTTATTGTCCTTTTTCTTGAGCAATGTATAGTTGCAACATTAATGTAAGGAAGATATATTTTTTTTTATTGTCTGTCGAAGTTAGTTGGATTGGTTTTTGCTTGGGGGGTCTGAGCAAGGAGTTTCTTCACCCAAAAGCTATACGCGCAGTGGTGTAAGCACTCTTGTTCATTGACACAAGTGGCAGACCATTCAGAAAGTAGTTGGCTAGAAGAGTCAATAGAATTCGGTAAAACACGGTACAAGATTCTCAATTGGATAAGTCGCGTTTAATATAGCATTTAGTAAACGAACTTAAAATTAATAGAAAACATAATACGATAATCTAGTAATAATAAGAGATTGTAATTGTCAAATTAAACTTTATAAATAATAAGTAAATCCCGCGATATAATTTGATTAAGCATTGTCCGTCGGATTTTATTTCTTACCAAAGATTGTGTTGAGAAGTTTGGTTTGGACCCTTCTTGTCGTAGAAGTAATACTTCAAAGCAAATTAAGGCTATGCCAAATCTCATTTCAAAATGTCATGAAAATAAATGACGAGTCTACTCAAATTAAAAGACATATTCTGGAGCGTATGGTAAAGAAATTCAAATATATATTAATACGTATATAATGATAATTTATCCGACGCGTAAGGTTCAGTATTGGAAATTTAGGAACTCGTAAATGTCATCACCGCATCGGAAAGTACAGTACAGAAGATAAGCTGTTCGTCTCACTCCTCTCTCCTCAATCTTTTCATAGTTGTCGCTGATACTTCAAACAATACAAAAACAAACAAGAAAAAAAAAGAAAAAATATATACACAAATTTTTTTTTTCAAATTATATATATAAAAGGCTAATTCTTCCTTCTATCCGTCCTATTTTGTCCGGAAAGAAACGGCGTTGAGCAAAAAAAAACACATTTTGATATGTTGTAGAGAATTACTTGAAACGTGGAGAAATTTTATTTCCGGAGAGATTGGGGGTCGGAGGGGTTAAAATGGAAAGCTTATTTAAGAAAACCTCATTTATAATCTGAAATATACATCGGACATGATTCTGACCTGAGGCAATCTTATTAAGATTTTTATGCCGGACATTCTAACGTACACGGCAAAGTTCCACTTCCCACCGGTTTGGCCCTGCAGGCAATTAAAATTTACGAACTTTTTATATAGAAGTCACACGCAATAACAACGTTCAGCAAAGTTGTAGAAGTTTTCATGGGGATTATAGCTGTCGAAGAGCAAATAGTTCTATCTCTCACCACTTTGGCGCTGGAAGCAATACAAATTTTTGAACTTCGTATGTAGACGTCACACACGATTACAATGTTCGGCAAAGTTGTGCAGGTTTTCATGGGGATTATACCTGTCGAAGAGCAAATAGTTCTACCTCTCTCCACTTTGGCGCTGGAGTCAATAAAATTGTGGAACTTCGTATTTAGAGGTCACACGCGATTACGATGTTCGGCAAAGTTATGGAGGTTTTCATGGGGACTATTTCTTTCGATGCCCATATAGTTCTATCTCTCACCACTTTGGCGCTGCAGTCAATACAAACTTTTGAACTTCGTATATATACGTCACACACGAGTATAATGTTCGCCAAAGTTATGCAGGTTTTCACGGGAATTATTTCTGTCGAAGACCAGCAGTTCTAACTCTTACCGCTTTGGCGCTGGGGTCAATTCAATTTGGGAACTTGGTACATAGACGTCGCACACGATTACAGTGGTCGGCAAAGTTGTGAAAGTTTTCATTGGCACTATTTCTGCGGAAGATAATATAGTTCTACCTTTTACCACTTTGGCGCTGGTGTCAATAGAAACTTTTGTACTTTTTATATAGAGCTCACAAGCGATAACAATGTTCAGCAAAGTTTCGGAGGTTTTCATGGGGATTTTTTCTGTCGAAGATAAAATAGTTCTATCTCGCACCACTTTGGAGCCCTACTCTATAAAGGTTTTTGCCTTTACGTAATATATGTTTGACGGGGGCTATCTTACCAACCGGAGAAATGGGATCAATTTAATGTCTTCGCTCGTGGTGTTGCGAGGTAAATAATGTGCATTCTGAATAGATCAATTTAAGACATGAAATATATCACCAGTGGTGCTACGAAAACGGGGTAAAAGATCTATTATGTTCCGAATTAAGATGATACGCTTGAATACATTTTGTTAATTTACAGCGATTTGTAAACCGAAATTTTAGGAGGCCGTCTTAGGACGGGTTACAACCTAGTTATATATATAATAGGCTACTGCTTCTATCTTTCTTTCTGTCCGCCCTATATTGTCCGGAAATAAAATTCGTTGAGCAGAAAAAAAAACCAATTTTTGATATGTTGTAGAGAATTACTTGAAACGTGGAGAAATTTTATTTCCGGAGAGATTGGGGGTCGGAGGGGTTAAAAAGGGGGGGCTTGAAAGCTTATTTAAGAACACCTCATTTATAATCTGAAATATACATCGGACATGATTCTCACCTGAGGCAATCTTATTAAGATATTTATGCCGGACTTTCTGACGTACACGGCAAAGTTCCATTTCCCACCGCTTAGGCGCTGGAGGCAATACAAATTTACGATCTTTTTATATAGAGGTCACACGCAATTACAATGTTCAGCAAAGTGGTGCAGCATTTCATGGCGACTATTTCTTTCGCAGACCATATAGTTCTATCCCTCACTGTTTTGGCGCTGGAGTCAATAAACTTTTGGAAATTCGTATTTAGATATCACACGGGATTACAATGTTCAGCAAAGTTTCGGAGGTTTTCATGGGGCTTATATCTCTCGAAGACCAGATAGTTCTATCAGTCACCGCTTTGGCGCTGGAGTCAATAAAATCTTTGGATGGTTTTATATAGGGGTAACCGCCATTACAATGCGCAGCAAAGTTGTGGAAGTTTTCCTTGAGAACTATTTCTGCCGAAGACCATATAGTTGTATCTCTTACCACTTTGGCGCTGGAATCAATACAAATTTTGGAACTTCGTATATAGACGCCACACACGATTACAATGTTCGGCAAAGTTGTGCAGGTTTTCATGCGGATTATTTCTGTCGCAGACCATATAGTTCTATCTCTCACTGCTTTGGCGCTGGAGTCAATAGAAACTTTTAACTTTTTATATAGAGGTCACACACGATTGCAGTGTTCGGTAAAATTGTGGAGGTTATCATGGGGATTATATCTCTCGAAGACCAGATAGTTCTATCAGTCACCGCTGTGGCGCTGGAGTCAATAAAATCTTTGGATCGTTTTATATAGGGGTAACCGCGATTACAATGCTCAGCAAAGTTGTGGAAGTTTTCCTTTGGCACTATTTCTGCCGGGGACCATATAGTTCTATCTCTCACCGCTTTGGCGCTGGTTTCAATGGAAACTTTTATATAGAGGTCACACGCGATTACAATGTTCAGCTAAATTGTGGAGGTTTTCACGGGAATTTTTTCTGTCGAAGATAAAATAGTTCTATCTCGCACCACTTTGGCGCTGCGGTTGTCGAGGTTTTTGCCTTTACGTAATATATGACGGGAGCTATTTTACTAACCGGAGAAATGGGATCAATTTAATATCTTCGCTCGGCGTGTTGCGGGGTATATCGTGTGCATTCTGAATAGGTCGACTTAAGACATGAAATATACCGCCAGAGATGCTACGAGAACGGGGTAAAGGATCCATAATGTTCCTAATTAAGATGCTACGCTTGAATACATTTTGTTACAATAATTTACAGTGATTTGTAAACCGAAATTTTTAGGAGGCCGTCTTAGGACGGGTTACCACCTAGTTTAGAAATATTTTCCAATAGGGATAAATATATTTGAAAATTTAATATGTGCTTTCTAAGGGAAAACCTATTGAATTAATACACAAACGAAAAGCAAAAAACAATTTAAAAGTTAGAACATAAATATAGATTTTATTATATAGTATTAGGTCGTCGTTAGTAATTTGGGTGCCAATTAGTTGGAAATTAAATTCTTTCTGAATTTCGATAGGTAATCAAATCAAATTTTTTTTTGAATTTCTTTTACATACCCGTTGTATGTAACGAATTAAAAAGTAGTTTGTGAGCCAGTGGTGCTAACATCAGTTAAACTAGTATTTAGGCTAAAGATTTAGTATGAAATAACTTAGGAATTAAAGAATTTAATTTACTTGTCGGTTAGATGGGATTAGTCAAATTAGTGGGATTCAGTGGTAGGCTACATGTTGCCCTAGGAGTCAGCTATAAGAAAATTAAACGTACCTGTTGTGTCGTTATATTCTTGGATTCAGTGGTAGACAACGTGTTGCCCTAAGAAGAACTTTTCTCTGAGTTGTAACCTTGCCGTGGTAGAAAATCTTGCGTACTCCAATGATCCTGATAGCGATGCTAGCGGGAACATTTAGTTCCCAGCAGGGTCACCCATGCTAGTAAGGTAGACGGAGAGGGGTCAGACAAATGACAACTCAAGCACACTTAAGCCAAGGTGGAAATGCATCGTGCCGAGGGCTGCATGGCATCTCAGTGTGTAAAACGGGAGATGTCGTTAACGATCTCTTGGGAGAACCATCCGAAACTCCCTCGTAACCAGGCTACTGCATGTGCAGGGGGCGCCGCGTGCAGGGTCCTTATATCCCCCAGACTCGTGGGAACAGAAATGGACCAACAAATTAAATCATCAACAACAACAACGACGAAGACGACACCGATACATTCAACACTGACAGCAACCACTACGACGATCACGGGCGCCCAGACGAAAGCAACAGTAGTCACGACCATGAGGACTGACACTACTGTTGTGTTCCCAACGAGAACAATGTCAACAGTACACACCGGGGCCAATTCAATTGAACCGGTGTACACTGGGAAATCTGGTAGTGGTCCCCCAAAAGGAGAACCACTCCGAAATGCCGAGAAGTTGATGAATAAACTCACCAACCGTATCGTGCAGCTGAAAACTCCCTCCAGCGACGGCAAAAGCCGAAGCGGAGCGAGTAGAATGCGTCATAGGCGGGCAAGAGATATGGCATCTGCTAGTAACCCTACAAAAGGGGACCCGGCAAGATCCACAACTCTCCCCCCTAAAATGACAACCCCGGCAGGCAACGACAGAATGGGCACCCCAAATATACGGAGCCCCCTCCTGAAGCCTACACAACTCCAATTGGCGTTGACCTCTGAACAGGGACCGCTTGCCAGTTCACTAGAACCGGTGGCAGGGACCAGTTCCGGGTCCGCTGGAGCGAAACCTCGCAAAAAGAGGAAGAGGAAGGGAGCGGGAACAGACAGTGCCGCCGAAAAGGCGCGCACTTCTGAGACTATCTCAGCCTCCTCCACTCCCGAAGCGAGTACCCCCCAGGCGAAGAAGGTTAAACCCTCTAACGCCGGGCCGAAAGACACCTCTCACCAAAAAGGACAGAGAGCGACATTTGCGGAGATCCTTAAAACGGACCCAAAAATGAAAGTTTGCCTAACGTGCGAGACCCCTGTGAAGAGACATCACTTCAATGGAGGCGGATCGCATAGAGGCTGCAATCAGGGGAGCGTTTGAGAGACTTCCCAACGATGAAGTCCCACGCATACGTGATTGTAGACTGACGCAAGGTTCTCTCATTCTTTTATGCGAGAACCAAGCGACCAGTTAAACTGGCTGAATCCAAACCCCTGGTAGAAGGAATAGACCTTTCGGGTCATTACTTCATTCTACCCAAGTTGCGGAGGGTGAGGATCTGGTTGCCGGGCCCCGAAAGGAGCGCGACCCAGATACACACCACTATGAAATTCCTTAACTCAATGAGCACGGAGAACTGGAGGTTCTTCGAATACAAATATAGTCGGGCGCCGGAAGGTAACCAACTAATTATAGGCGTGGACGCCCCAGGACTCAGAGATCTTAAGAAGCTTAATTTCCGCCCTCTCTCGGGAGTTCGCCTTGCTACCTGCACGGTTCTAGGCAAGCCAGAGAAAGGGGAAAAAGAGGAGGAAAAGACAGGACCAAACTAATGCCAAATTCGGGACTAAATTTTCTCCAAATAAATGCGCACCACTGCAAAGCGGCCACCGACATAATAGGTAGGCAGCTAGCTATCGGACGTGCCAACATATGCCTCGTGCAAGAACCTTGGGTTTACAAGGGAATCGTACGGGGCTACGACACCCAGTTGGGGTCTGTATTATACAGCACAACTGCGAACAGACCCAGGACATGCATCTACATCTCCAATGATATTGATGCCGTCCTTCTTAAATCGTTTTGTTCTGCAGACCTTACTGCAGTCAAAATAATTTACTCTACAGAATTGGGCGAAAAGGAAGTAGTAGTGTGCTCTTCATATCTGCCCTACGACGCAGTCACCCCTCCCCCTTCAGAGGAGCTGGTCGACTTAGTGTCCTTCTGTGAGACAAATAATCTACCTCTTATAATTGGCTGTGACTCCAACGCGCACCACACACAGTGGGGCAGTACGGACAGCAACCAAAGAGGTAGAACACTCTTTGAATACCTTGGTGCAACCACCCTGAAAATTGCAAACAAGGGTACAGCACCAACCTTTAGCACCACTACACGTGAAGAAGTGTTGGACATAACGCTGTGCTCACAGGGCATTGCTCAAGATATTCAAGGATGGAAAGTGTCCTCCGAACCTTCATTGTCGCACCATAGGCACATTCTCTTCAGTCTGTTCTCAGAACCGTTGAAACCGGTCTCCTACAGGAATCCTAGATCCACTGACTGGTTCTCCTTTCACGAAGAGCTGTCAGAAAGAATCCGGGAAGTCCCAAAAGCAGCCCGGAATATTCTGGAACTAGAACAAACAGTCGCTTTAATATCGGAAGCCATTTACTCCTCCTACGAGAGTAATTGCGCCTTACGCACTAGCTGGCTCCCCAAGAAAACGCCCTGGTGGGATATATCCTTGGAGAGCCTCAGAAAAGAAACGAGAAAAAGTTTCAACCGAGCCAAACAGCATGGTTTGAACAGTGAGTGGGAAGCCTGGAAGGTGGCCCAACGCAAGTACAAATCGGCTGTTCGGAGGAAATAACGAGAAGTTTGGAAGAGTTACTGCGGCCAAATTGAGGAACTCCCTCAGGCTTGCAGACTCCAAAAAGCCCTCTCCAAAGATCCGAGATCTAGATTAACGGTGCTGCGCCAGTCGGATGGGGAATTTACTTCAAGTAATGAGGACACCCTGAAGCTGCTGCTCCACACCCATTTTCCGGAATCTCGCGAATCACCGGCATGCTCGTCTCTACAAGTCGAAAGTTCTCGTCCCCAAAAAACCAACTGGAGAACGGCTTCAGAGATTTTAACATACGATAGAACTAACTGGGCAATCAAAACCTTTGCCCCGTACAAATCAGCAGGGCCTGATGGCATTTTCCCAGCACTTCTTCAGAAAGGAGCTGATTTGCTAATCAAACCACTCTGTCAAATCTACCGCACGAGCCTCGCCTATGGCTATATTCCTTCGCCATGGAGGAAGGCACGTGTGATCTTCATACCTAAGCCTGGTCGTACTGATTACACCGAGGCCAAGAACTTCCGTCCCATCAGCCTCACGTCATTCTTGCTTAAGACACTGGAGAGGCTGGTGGATAGATACCTGAGGGAGAGGATACCAAGTATCCTCCCTCTCCACCCAAACCAACACGAGTATCAAGAGGGCAAATCCACGGATTCTGCACTCCATCAACTAGTGTTCAGAATTGAAAAAAAGTTGGACACTAAATCATACGCTCTTGGTGCTTTTCTTGACATAGCAGGGGCATTTGACAATGTCACTTTTGATGCCATGAGCGAGGAAGCCGAAGTGCACGGCGCGGGTCTGACTGTCACTAGATGGATAAGAACCATGCTGTCCACTCGAACTGCATCGACCAGTCTGGGAAGAGATACAGAATCAATCTCAGTCATGAGAGGATGCCCGCAGGGAGGTGTACTATCTCCACTTTTTTTTTTTTTTTTTTTTTTATGGGAGTTCGGAAATGCACTTTACGCACGAAGTGTGGGGCTCGTCACATTGACCGTACCCACTAAAACCTATCTCCCTCCAGGCTTTTCGACCACCTCGGAACCGCGTTAGCATTACTTCGAGGTGGAGCCTAACATATACTAGGCATCATCTGCCGTAAGTTATTCACCTATCATTTTGAGACGTACTCTTTCTCTCTTCCTGTCTCAATTTATCTATGATTTCAGTTACAGCTTTGCGAATGTCACCCCAGTTCGCTAATGAGCCACACACTGTGTTAATGATGTTGCTAGTATTCAACGTATCACCAACTCTCTCATTAATTGCTCTCCTTTCTTCAATAAAGCGCGGGCACTCGAAAAGGATGTGCTCGGGGGTCTGGTTTGCCCTATTACACTGCCGACAGGACGGTGATGGGTCTTTGTTAATCCTATGCAGGTAGCTGCGAAATTCTCCATGTCTAGTGAGAACTTGCGTCAATTGGAAGTTTACTTCGCCATGTCTTCTGCTGATCTAATCGTTTATGTTCGGAATTAGCTTGTGGGTCCATCGCCCGTTTGGGCTATCATTCCACTCAGCCTGCCATGTCTCGATTGAGCTCCTCCTCTCTCTTTCTTTAATTTCTTTGCAAGAGATATTTGGATTCTGTTTTACGCTCGTATGGATTCGGTAACACTCATCTACCAGAATGTGGAACGGAAGGAGGCCTGCGATTACGTGTGCCGCATCCGAGGATACTGTTCTGAAGGCGCTGATGACTCTCAGAGCACAACGTCTGTGTACACATTTCTGGTATTTTCCGATAAGATTTTGTCTCCAATGCCTTAGCCCAGATAGGTGCCGCATAGAGCATAATTGAGCTGACTACACTCACCAGTAGTACGCGCTTTTTACTCCGAGGTCCTCCTATATTTGGTAACATACGGGATATCGCCGATAGTTTCTTTGCCGCCTTTGTTGTCCTGTATTGCAGGTGCTTTTTAAACGACAATCCATCGTCAATCATAACTCCCAGGGACTTAGTTGCTCGCTTCGACCTTATTGTGTGGTTACCGACTCTTATTTCAGCGGTCTCCCTCTTCCTTCGACCACTAACAAGGACCATCTCTGTTTTCTGTTCAGCGAGTTCTAGTCCCATAGAGTCTAGCCAACTGCGAACGGTTGTTACTGCTTCACTGGCAATAAGCTCGACCTCTTCCTTTTGTCTGGCCGTTACCGTAAGCGCCACGTCGTCAGCAAATCCCACAATTTCGGAACCATCCGGGAGTGCCAACTTGAGCACGCCATTATACATGATGTTCCACAAGATTGGTCCCAGAGCCGAACCCTGTGGGACACCAGAGGTTATCTTGTAAACAGATGTGCCTATCCTCGTATCATAGAGAAGTAATCTGTTCGATAAATAATCATCTGTAATCTTTAGGAGGTAATCCGGCACTCCCATGCTTCGCATCGCTGTCATTATGCGAATCCAACTAGCCGAGTTAAAGGCATTCTTCACGTCCAATGTTACAATGGCACAGTAGCGTCTAGTCCGGACAGGCATCGTGACCGCGCTTCGTGCAACTAACACTAATTTATTAATGGCATCGACGGTAGATCTGGCTTTACGAAAACCGAATTGGTTAGGTGCTAAGCCATTTTTGTCCTCAGTGACTTGTGTCAACCTCATCTGTACCACTCTCTCCAGGATCTTGCCGACTGTATCTAGTAGGCAGATAGGCCGATAGGAGGAAGGCTCGCCTGATGGTTTCCCAGGTTTTGGTAGCAATACCAACTTCTGCTTCTTCCACAGTTTTGGAAAGGTCCCTTCTCTGAGACATTCTTGGAAGGTGTCCAGGAAAATGTCCGGGTTTTCCTCTATGATTGCTCTCACGACATTATTGGGGATGGCATCTAGACCTGGCACGCCATTTATTTTAGCCATCTTTGCAGCTGTTCTTAGCTCATCAGTCGTAATTGCGGGGATTTGCTCGGGATTTTATCTGTCGATCTTAGTTGCCCGTTTTGGGGGATGCCCCGGGAAGAGAGTGGTCACAATTTCCTGGAACAGGATTAGGCATAGCTCCTTAGGTCCACTTTTCTTTCCGGCTGCCATAATCTTATACGCTGTGCCCCACGGATTTTCCTCTGCTGCGGCAATCAGGTCTTTCAGATACTGTGCTTTGCTCGATTTGATGGCTTTCTTAGGCTCCCCTCTGCTTGCCCTGAAGAGTGTCAGTTTCTCCGCATACTGAGACTTGCCGATAGACCTTTGGGCCTTTCTTCTGTTTTGTAGGCATTTCGAGCGCAGTTCTCTAATGTTATCATTCCACCAGTAGGCTGCCTTCCTATTCTTCGCATTTTTGGGCTTCCTTCTCATAGAGGCGTCACATGCGATTTTTATTTGCTTGATCAGGAAGGTAGCCTTCTCTGTTGCTGTGCCTGATATAGTTCTGGTACTGCAGAAGCTTGTACGAATCATTTGTGAATCGAAGCTTTTCGTAACCCATCCGCCTACGTTCTTACTAGAATGGGAGACCTCTATGCCTTGTGTTTCGATGCTATACAGCAACACCTGGTGGTCAGTAAGTTTTTCACTGACGCGCCAGTTCAGACGCTCAGCCAGAGGGGTGCTCACAAATGTGACATCTATCACCGATGACCTTTCGTTACTTTGAAAGGTGGCAGTGTTTCCGGTGTTGCCCATGGTGACATCAAGACTATCAATTGTCTCTAGCAGGATCTGGCCTCTGTTGTTGGTGGATCTGCTGCCCCAATCTACCGCCCAGGCATTGAAGTCTCCCGCTATGACTAGTGATTGCTTTTCCCGTACGCTCAGCTCCAGATCCCCAATAACCTCTTGATACTTCTCAAGTGCCCACCTTGGAGGGGCTTAACAACTGAAGAAGAAGATACCATTAACTTTCGACGATACGAATCCTTCTCGGATGATAGCTTCTAGCCATTGGAAGGGGTATTTTCCGCACACCCATATCGCTGCCCCTGCCTCTTTGTTCGTGATCCAAGTCAAGCTGTTCCTTGGTCCTCTATACGGCTCGGATATAATCGCCAGATCGATATTCTCCTCCACCACTCTTTGCGCCAGTAGATCCTGTGCCGCTTCACAATGATTTAAATTAATTTGTATAATTTTCATTATGGTCTGTTTGCTACAGCTCTCCTAAACACCGGGCACCTACTACTACCAGATGCGTGGTTTACATCGACGTCTCGACTTCCTGATTCGGTGCATATCATACATCTAGCATTTCTAGTACACGCCTTCGCTCGGTGGTTTTCTTCTCCACATTTCCAGCATCTGCCTGAGCGATCGGTGTTCGTGCACTCTCTCGCATTGTGGTTATATTCGATGCACCTACAGCATCTTTTCGGGTGTGACAATTCTTTAACCCGGCAAACGGTCCAACCTATTTTGACCTTGCCCACTTCCAGGACTTTGTTCGCTTGGTCCATCGGTAAGCTGACGCCAGCGATTTGTGTGCCACCATACCCTTTTCGAATCCATTTTACCGAATCAACCTTTAGTTCTCTAAGGGAGAACTGCGTGGATAGGGCGCACTGAACATCTTTCTCAGTGGAAAACTCGTCCATATCCCTGATTATCATCATTTTTTCGTGCTTTAGCACTTTGACGCTAAAATCTCCACCTACCACTCCCGCTATCTTTTCCTTGTAGCTGGTAGTACTGGAAGTGGCTTTCCTGTTCAGTACAAAGAGCATGCCGCCATTTTGAGTGCGTCTTATCTTGTTAAATTTCTCCCCCAGTTCCTTCAGTGATTCATCGCTTTTAATTTTTTTAGGACGTCCGCGTAGGAGATATCGCTCACCTTCTCAATCATTATAGCCTCAGGTTTCGAGGGTCTAGTGTTTCTTCTCCTTGCCCGTCTTTTAGTGATAATTTTCCAATCCCCGTGTTCCTGTGCTTGGTTCTTGCTTGGTGTCGGGTTTGAGGTCCTTGTTTTATCCTTTACCACTTGTTTCGGCGATCTATTTCCTCTCGGTTTCTTAGTAAAGTTTCGTAAAAGAGCTACTGGTGTCTCCTCGCTGAACTCTCTTACCCTTTTTGGCCTTGTTGCTGTCTTTTCGTTATTGGGCGTCGCGCTCTCATTGACAGTTATTGGCGTCTCTTCTAGGTTTGGCAGAACCTTCATTATTTCCGTCAGGGGAGGGGATTTCAAGCGGTCACTGCGTTCTCCCCCATTGTGCGCTGAGTGCTTCTGCTCTAAGTTGTTGTAGCAGGATTTGATGGAAATTACAAGCCTTTTAATCGCATGATGAACATTGTTCTTGTCCTTAACATAGTCTTGCAGGTCGACAATGCTCTTCTTTAGCTCGTTCATTCTTTTCTGAATCCCGCTGCTTTTAGAGTTCACGGTGACTCTCGGTTGGATTTGTGGTGAGTTCATTTGTGCCTCCGGTTTTGCCTGCTGATTGCCTCTTCCGTTCGGTGACCTTAGCATGACACTACTCCTCTTGAAGGTGTTAAGCTTAGGGTATTTACTTCTTCCTATAAGGTCTGCAATTTCTGTAGCTTCAGTGCTTGTAGTTATATCTGATGCGGCAGCCAAGTTGACCACTGCCGTATCATTGCGGTCGCTGGATGTCGACGAATGGGAGCCCGCTTGCTCACTCCCCTTATCCGCCGGTACTGGGCTTCCGAAACCCTGCACCGTAAAAGTATTTCCTGGCCTTGTATTTTCCATTGTTGGTTTTTTAATCGGGGGTTCCTTCCCCTATCAGATTTTGGTTCACGAGTGGTATTTTATTTCCCACTAACCCGCCGGCAAGCCGGAGAGGGCACCCCCTATCCACCACCTGGGGACGCGCCTGGTAGGAGACCTGCAACTCCCGCAGGACACCACTGCTGTGGTGTCTGGTTGTAGATGACCTTCTCAGGATTTTAAACACCTCGGGCTACTATGCTCAAGCGTATGCGGATGACAAAGCTCTGCTTGTATCGGGAAAACTCCCCAGTACATTAGCTGAGTTGTCTCATCAAGCTCTTATCAAGGTTCAAAAATGGTCCCTATCCAAGGGTCTCTCCGTCAATCCTGACAACACCGAACTCTTTATGTTCACAAGGAATAGGAATCTCGAAGGTTTTGAGGCTCCTTGCCTAGGTGAAACGAAACTGCAACTCTCCGAGGCAGTGAAATATCTAGGAGTATATCTAGATAAAAAGCTGACCTGGAAAAAGCACGTGGAGGTCAAAGAACAGAAAGCGTCGGCGCTCCTATTAGCCTGTCGCAGAACTTTTGGACCCACCTGGGGACTAAAACCAAAAATGTTGTACTGGATGTACAATGTGGTGGTTAAACCTCTGCTGACTTACGCATCAATTGTTTGGTGGCCTCGCACCCCAGTATCCAATGCTGGAGATCTTTTAAACCGTATTCAAAGACTTGCTCTTCTAAGTATTACGGGTGCAATCAGAACCACGCCAACTGCTGCCATGGAAGCCCTCTTGGGAACCCCACCGCTGCACCTGGTGGTTCAAAGTACAGCAATGGCAACGTCCTATAGACTGCGAAATGCTGGACTCTGGATTGATCGATCAGATATCAAGGGCCATACCAGGATCCTAGCTAGTCTGATCAAATCATACCCCATAATCTCGATGCCATCGGACGTTATGTCCCCGGCATTTGTTTTCAAACGCAGATTCGAGACTGTCATGCTTCCTAGAGAATCCTGGATAGCGGACGGTGAGAGTCTCGCAAAACCACTCGGCCTCATCTGGTTCACGGATGGGTCTAAAGGGGATGCAGGAACTGGGGCAGGTATCATTGGTACGGTGCCCAAAAAGGCAATATCTATCGCCTTGGGCACTCACTGTTCAGTCTTTCAGGCTGAAATTTTTGCCATAATGACATGCGCCAATGAGAACCTAAACAGGGGCTACAAAAACCTGCATATTAACATCTTCTCGGACAGCCAAGCTGCACTACAATCTCTGAGTGCAGTCAAGATAACATCTTGCATCGTCCAAGAATGCTTCAACACCCTCAACCAACTAGCTGAGCACAACAGAGTTGTACTCAACTGGATACCGGGACACCTCGGGCTCCTAGGCAATACAATGGCGGATGTACTGGCCAAGATGGGCACCATTAGGAAACCTATCGGGCCGGAACCCATCATTGGTATTCCTAAGAGCACAGCCAAACTCTCCATTAGAGAATGGATCACCGTACAACACAAAATTCAGTGGCGAAATGAGTCCCTACGACAATCCAAAATTTTCATAACGGAACCAGGCCTTGTCAGGGACTCGTTACTGAAGTTGGACCGTAATAAAACCAGAGTGCTGGTGGGCGCCCTCACGGGATATTGCCTCCGCAAGCATTTACATACCATAGGTATCCTATCTGATCCCACCTGCCGTAAGTGCAGAACCGTTGAGGAAACATCACTACACGTTATTAGTTTATGTGATGCCTTAACGGGCCTGCGAAAGAAGATCTTCGGAAAACCATTCTTGACCTTGTCGGATGTCCGGAATCTGAAGGTGGAATCTTTAATCGATTACCTGAAGAAGACAGAACTGTTTCCAGAGTTGGGACAAGCTACCACTCCGTAAACGGTATACAGGTAATTAATCTTTTTTCCCACAGGTTTTCTTGGAAAACTTGTGCGATCCCAGGACATATGTCCAGATTCTCCCGAGGGTACAATGGGCCGAAAGGCCTAAGTACGGGGGCCTTGGCACCCACCTCCTTATAAAAAAAAAAAAAAAAAAGAAGTTGCCCTAAGAATCAGAGATAATATAAATTAAACTTACCTGTTGTGTCTTTATATTTGAATTCACTGGTATACCTGGTGTTACCCCAAAATTCAAATAACTTACCTGATTGTCACCGTACTTGATTTGTCACTAACATTTCGACGATTTTCTTAAAATGTCAAACAAACTCACTGGTACTACTCGTAAATCAAATCGTTCAAATACTAACCATAAAATGAACAATTCTGTAACGAATATGCCTCACCCAAGTGTTCACATAGTGGAACAAAATAATTATACGCAATGCAACCGAGTAGTCCATTCACCCAGAAACAGTGTAAGCAATGTAGATATATTTTCTTCAAACAGTGTTAATGGAACATCTGATATAGCAACCGGAAATCAAAGGGCTGGAGCTGGGTGGTCGAAACAAAAGTTTAATAACCATGCAACAGTGCAGCCCCCTCCAGTGCCTACGAACAGTCGAGTTCACATCAATTTCGATCCAGACGATCAATTCTTTTTGACAAAATCACCAGTACGAGATTCCATGTGGGATTATCGTGGTAATTCCCAAGTCCATAATGCAACTGCATTCGCTCAAAATTCTAATCCACCCACAAAAAGGGGAAATCAGTATCGGAACTCTCCACCACCAACCCATAGGTCATCAAATATCGATTACCTTTTTGTATCGCAACCAAATTGTTTGAATCAAATTCGGAACCCGGTACAAAAACTTCCTCATGTACGTCACTCTATGGACAATCCTGCAGGGATCCATACAGATGACCGCCCAGACATGTCAAATTCCGTACGTCCTCCCTTCTACGATAATAGTATTGATAAGTGGGGCCTGAAGTTTAGTGGTGAAGCCCACCAGTTCACAGTGGAGGACTTCGTATTTCGTGTCGAAACCCTTCGATCGCGTAGCAACATACCGTGGCCAACAATTTATATTCAGTTTCATTCTCTTCTTACGAATAAAGCTGAGAATTGGTACTAGCAATTTCTTCAACGAGAGCTAAATCCTAATTGGGCTAGCTTGCAAACCGCCCTCAGACAATAATTTAAAAGTTTAGAATCCGACCATGAAATAGTCCGTCGGATACTTCAATTGAAGCAGGCACCTTCCGAAAGTTTTGACACATATTACGATAATGTGTTAAGTCTGTGTTACCAACTACACAACCCTATGCCTAAACACGAATTAGCTCAAATTATGAAAGCCAACGTGAAGGATCGAGAAGCCAATTTAATCTTCGGTACTAATATTAGTACCTTAATAAACTTACAGGAAATTTGTAGAAAGGCTGAACGCCACATTTCTATTTGCGAACTAGTACATCGTACTTGGACTCCACCTAACCGTTCAGTGCATGAATTGGAAGGGAATTATCCTAGACAAAACGAATTTTTGCATGACACTCAGGAGAATTACCCGCCAAACGACAATCAAGTATTAGCTATTGACAATTACTCGTTGGGGCAAAACCGCAATTATGCAGATTTTCGAAACGGAAGGACATAATTTAGAGGCCATGGACAGTAATGTCTATCCAAAATGGATCGGTTGGAACTGTGGGAAAGAGGGCCATCGGTACGTTGAATGTACCAGCCCTAGAAGATCCTTGTTTTGCTATGTGTGTGAAACGAAAGATGTTATCACTCCAAATTGCCCAAAATGTATTTGAAAAAATTTTCGAGAAATCCACGGGAATTATCGAATGCCTTCCAATGCAGCAGATCAGTCCCGACAGTAAAGGTTGAAAAATATAATTATCAACAAACTCATCATCTTTCCTGTAGACCGGTCAAAAATCAAAATCAGCAAAAACACCCTCTTCTGTCAAACAAGAAACGAACTAATGAAAGAGCAAACAATATTTCGGTTCATTATGCAAATCTATTGCATAATAGCCAGTCGGAGTGCGTAAAATCAAAACCGATTCAAATCAATCCGAACAAAACATTACATGATAGACAAGTAGAATATGAAATCGCGCGTGAAAGAATTTTCGGCAATGTTTGCACTATCATGCATTCGCGAAATTTACAGGGATTTAGAGAGAAGTGTTGGCAGCGTAAACGTCTGCAGTCCACAATAGCAGCGGCAAACGTAAACGTGAGGCATGATGTTAGGACCTTATGCTAGAGTCCAGATACTAGGCGAAACTTTTGTAGGTTTACTACATGGTGTAGCCAGTATATCTTGTATGGGTTCGGGGGCGTTAGAATTTATAAAACGTCAAGGTTTAGCTTTGAAAGGACATCAGTCATCCGTAAAAACGGGCCATGGTTCTGAGCAGTACATTCACCGAGAGATTGATTTATCCATCACATATGGGAATCAATCTAAAATAATTACGTTACATGTTGTCCCTACTCTTTCTCAAACTTTGTATTTGGGCGTAGATTTTTGGAAAATTTTCCGAATAGCTCCATCAGTATTCGTCTCGTCTGTAAATGCAATCACCATTAAAGATCCGAACACCCATACCCTTACACCGAAACAAACAGAACGTCTCGATCAAGTGCTGTCTCTATTTCCATCATTTAATAAGTCGGGATTAGGAAAAATATCAATCGAGAAATACATTACCGACGTCGGAGATTCGGAACCAATTAAGAAACATCATTACCCTGTTTCACCAGCGGTACAGGGCCTTATATATTCGGAAATCGCTCGTACGTTGGAAACGGACGTCATTGAACGAAGCGACAGTACTTGGAACTCGCCGGTAGTCTTGGTACGCAAACCTGGAAAGGTGCGTCTCTGCCTGGATTCCCGAAAAGTAAACCAAGTTACGAAAAAGGACTCTTATCCACTTCCACAGATCGATGGATTGCTGAGTCGGTTGGAGAATACTTTAGTATCTCTAGCATCGATTTGAAAGATGCTTTTTGGCAAATACCGTTGGAGGAGCAGAGTCGTGAAAAAACTGCTTTTACTGTCCCCGATCGTCCATTATACCAATTCAAATTTATGCCTTTTGGATTGTGTAAAGCACCACAAAGAATGTGTTGATTGATGGATAAAGTAATTACTTCAGAATAACGAGAACACGTATTCGTTTATCTTGATGATTTATTCATCACGTCCGAGGATTTCGATTCTCATTTTCGTACCTTATCAATCGTTGCGCGTTGTTTATCGTCTGCTGGTTTAATGATAAACCTTGAAAAGAGCAAGTTTTGCATGAAAGAACTCAAGTACTTGGGTTACATTATAGGTAACAAATGTTTGAAGACCGACTCAAGTAAAATCTCTGCAATTCTTGATTTCCCAGCACCAACTACTGCTAAACAAGTTCGCCGGTTTATGGGCATGACGGGTTGGTATCGTAGATTCATTTTGAACTACGCCAGCTTGTCATCTCCCATAACGCATTGCCTAAAGAAACAAGCAAAAGTTATTTGGACAAGCAAAGCGCAACAAGCATTTGAGAAGTTGAAAATCTCTCTAACAACGGCTCCAGTCTTGGCAAACCCAGATTACACCAAGCCGTTCATTGTACATTGTGACGCCAGTAAAACAGGTGTCGATGGTCTCTTATTGCAAGTGAATGACCAAGAGCTCGAACAACCCATTGCATATGTCTGGCAAAAATTAGATGCTGCGCAGCAGAACTACAGTGTAACCGAATTGGAAAGTTACGCTACTGTGCTTAGCATACAAAAATTTAGAGCATAAGTGGAAGGCTTAACCTTCAAGGTCATTACCGATCATGCAAGCTTTAAATGGTTGATGAGTCAAAAGGACTTAAGTGGTCGTTTAGCTCGTTGGAGTTTGAAACTTCAAGCGCTTGATTTTGACATTGAGCATCGTAAGGGATCGGAAAATGTCGCACCTGATACTTAATATAGGGCTTTTGCCGAAGAAATATCAGAGTAATGAAAAATTTCTTCCGTTGATCTCAATTCCCACGAGTTCAAATAAAACTACTACCTCAACTTGATCAACACAGTGTAGGAAAATGCAGACAAATTACCGGGTACGCAAGTATCAGATGGATTTGTCTACTTCAGAACAAAATTCAGCACTGGAAACTCTGATCAAGAGGATCGTACGTGGAAGCTGTGGATTCCTCCGGATCTTACCTCTAGCTTGATTCGATTGGCACATGAACCGCCACAAGCTGCGCATGGTGGTATCGGAAAAACTCTTTTTAGGCATCGTCAAAGATATTATTGGCCCAAGATGACGAAAGACGTCAAAAATTTTATCTCGTGTTGCGCAAATTGTAAGGAGGCTAAAGCACCACATGTTGTTTTAAGACCATTAATGGGGTCGCAAATAGTTACAGAACGTATTCTCCAGTTTCTGTATATAGATTTATTAGGTCCGTATCCGCGCTCGAAAAAAGGCAATACTACTTTATTAGTCGTGTTAGACAAATTCTCTAAATTTCTTTTATTTAAACCGTTAAAGAAAGCGTCGGCCTCGCGAATTGTAGAGTTTCTTTTAGAAAACGTATTCAATTTGCTCGGAGTACCAGAATCTATTTTGTCGGATAATGGAACACAGTTCGTATCTAAAGAATTTAAAAAGTTCCTCGATGTTTACGGTGTTAAACATATACGCACTGCTATCTATTCTCCTCAAGCTAATGCCTCGGAATGGGTCAATCGCGTGTTGGGCGCTCTTCGGTCCTATATCGTTGAAAATCATCGGGAATGGGATCAACACCTGTGTAACATTGGCTGTGCTTTACGAAGTTCAGTCCATGCTTCTACGAGTAGTGATCCTTACTTTCTGCTGTTCGGAACCCATATGGTTACTCACGGCATCACATACGAGTTGTTGCGCAGACTTGACGGATTGAACAACAAGGATTTCAATGTTGTGTCCAAACCCTACCATCTTGAGTTGATTAGAAATCGAGTTACGAATAATTTGAATAACGCTCATCAGAAACACAAACGAATTTAAAATCGTCGTCGCGTAAGGTAAAATTTATTGTCGGCAGGAAGTTTTCCGAAGAAACTTTGTATTAAGCGAATTCGCGAAAAAACTTAAACGCGAAATTGAGCAAGAAATTTATAAAATGTCATTTTCTCTGGAGTGGTCGAGTCCCACATTGGGTGCCGCAAAAAACACCAAAACTCGACAAAAAAAATTTTTTTTTGTCTCAACCTCCTCCGGCATGACAGGCCAATCTGACTAGGCTGCTGTGTAATGTGCGCATATTTCTTTTAAATAAATTAATGAATCAAATTGTCGAAATTGCACCAAGAGGAAAATAAAAACGATATTTCCATCGCCCTTTTGGTGCGAAAATACATCAAGTCGTTTGCGTCCGTTTTGTCGTTTTTTTTGGTGAATTGAAGTTCAGGGGAAAAAAGGAAATAGGAAAAGACAAAGAAGCAAGCACCATGCGCTTTTTTTTAACAGGAGGTGGAGATTATTCCATAAGCGAGTGTGGTCATATTTTAGAAAAAAACGAAAAAGAAGGGCAAAAATAAAGAAAAAGAATTTTTTTTAAAGAGGGAAGAAAAAGAGAAAAATAGATTGTGGAGATTTTTTTCAAAACCAAAAAAACCATAATCAATATAACGTTACATGGCTTTTATTCGTTGTAGAGTGGAAGTGGTGATCTTTTCATACGTTCTACCAGAAAAGAAAGGCAAACAAAATAAAACAACAAAATCATTTGGGCCGCTTCACCAACGATTTGATACGTGTAAGTCAGTATGACCAACACATATACTATCATCTTCATTCCAATATGGCAGTTCATCAAACATCCGCTGCAATAATATCCAACATCCAGATTATGAATTTTAATTGCAAAAGCGAAAGTTTTTTTGATCTTTTTCTGTCGTGAAGTATATGGTTGATAAGTTCTGATAAATTTAATTTAATTTAGTTTAATTTAATTTGAAAAAGAAAAAAAAGAAAATAAAAACGAAAAGAAAAACTCTTCTTTTGTCTTTCTTGGCCATTTTTTCTTAAAAATTTAATTAATTTGAAGTTTATATACGTTTTTTGAGGATTTTTTCAACTATTTCTTTTCATATTTAAAAGTTCTTTTTTTAAGTGTCGATTTTATTAAATAATTAATATTAAAAACAAAATAATTAAGACAAAGGAGGAAAGAAAAAAAAGGGAAAAGAAAATGTAAAAACAAAGAAAATGCAATTGAAATAAGAAAAAAAGAAAAATTAAAAAGAAAAGAAAAGAAATTAAAAAGAAAAGACTCTTTGGGTCTTTCTTTCGACACCTTACGGAAATGTATGTTTTTAGGAAAAAAAACGGTTGGAATGCATAAGTGTCTACTACTACTAATATGTCTTTTTAGAAATGTAGGGTTCGCAAAATATTCTGGAAAAACCAAGTTCGAACTAATACAATTATACGAAAAAAAAACCGTACATCCTATTGCTTGTTTTAAGGAAACCAAGTTCGAACTAATACAATTATATGAGAAACCGTAAATCCTATTTCTTGTTTTAAGGATCCGTTATAAGCTATAGTATAAAAGGGGATTCGATCGCTATACAAATCATCAGTTTTCAGCATTCTTTAAACCAGAGAACATCGACCCAGTACAATTCAAATTAGAAGGATGAACCAACCATCAGCCAGTTTAGTAAGTTATCATTTTTATATTTTTTAAAAAATTACAAGTAAGTGACTTAGAAAATTTCCTATGCAAAGTCTTTAAGTATGTACATCGAATCAAAATGAAAATTTTGTATTTGGGAATTTTATAAGTACAAATTAGGGACTTAGAAAGTTTCCTATGCAAAGTGTTCAAGTAGATCGAATAAAAATCAACCTTTTCGGAATTCTCATTGGTGTGGAATTGATTTTCGGGCATACAGACCAGGTCAAATCCGTACTAAGTAAGTTGTCTTGTCTATAAACTAACAGGGTTTCAGGTATATAGGGTTCGGGTACACCGAATAAAAACCCACTCTGTGCACGTGAAATCTTCCGAAAAATTTAAAGTCGTTTTCGGGTTTCATAGCAGAACTAGATAGGAATTTCTCGTTGTTGTACCGAAGGTTAAACTGATTATCGGGTATCATACCATTTCAGTTGTTAGCCTGTCCAAAAATCTAAGTAGTGTAAGCTATCCAGATTTACGCTAACATGCGGTTTTTACACCATTTTAGTTTAGATAGCCTAGGGTAAGAAAAGGAGAGCGTATTAAGTTGCACACGAAGTTCACCACGAAAAATCAACTCAGGGACAGAGAGGAACAACAATTCTTACAACCACAACAATTTGTTTTATTATTATTATTATTATTATTATTATAATATTTTTCCTTTTTTTATTATTAATTTTCAAGAATAAAGAATTCTTTGTATTTTACCGAATAACTAACATCTTATTATTTACCCAGCAACCAATCCTTCATTATTATTTTTTTGTGTTAAGCATAGGGCTTAGCATTTTCGTCCTTCGAGCTGGATTGGTTTACGGGGTAATACACTTGTGCTTTCCACACCGGTTATTGTTAGATAGTAGATAGGGAAACAGAATCGTTTTTTGTTATTTTTTGCATTGATTAGTGAAAATAGTTAAAATAGGTGACTTTTCCTCTAAATTAGGGAAAAATTAATAGTGGAAATTGCAGATCTTATTTCTTACCAGATGGGGTTGATGGACCAAGTAAATAAGGCAATCTTCAACCACAAGAAAACTGGTGAGTCTAGACGTTCAGCAGGTTATTTGAGTCGGAGAATAACTGCTTTAGAGCAACTTTGGGAAAAGGTCACAGCAAACCAAGCTCAAATTTCTTTTGGGAATCAAGATACCAACTACACCAAAGACGACGTATTTGGTGTATTCGAAGCCAAGTACTTCGATTTCTTAGGTGAATTTGAAGAGGCTCACGAAGCTAACACAGGACCTAGAAATCCCATATCTGCGAACGATTCATTTAACGGATCATTGTTTGGGCCACAATCAGCCAATCGAACGGAGATACATCTCCCAAAATTCAATTTGCCAAAATTTAGTGGCGATTACGTCGCATGGCGATCTTTCCATGATCTTTTCGTATCACTGATATACTGAAATGCAGTAATTCCTTCAGTGCAAACGTTGCACTACCTCGAAACTAGTCTCGCCGATGAAGCTGAAAGACTGCTCAGACAATTTCAGACGATTGGTGACAATTATATTCCAGCATAGAATTCCTTGATAAAACGTTACGACAATAAACGAATGTTGGTCAACATGCAGCTGAAATTGTTATTCAATCAAAATACCATTCGCTTAGAATCAGCTATTGAAATTAGAACTCTAGTCGACCAGACTACGGAATGTCTGCACGACTTAGAAGCACTTAAGGTTCCTATCAAGGATTGGGACTTGATGATCATTCATTTATACATCCAACGACTTCTATCATGTAGGGACAAAGGTTTTTAGTGAAAAACAGGTTTTAATTATTGTATTATGTATGTATGTCAATTCTATATTTCAACTGTTTTACAATAGTTAGGATCGAAAATCCTATTAAAGATAATGGTAACCGTTTAACTGTTTTAATTCAATACAATGTTCTTTTATATGCAGGGTGTTTCATAGGCCTACAGTTCGGCCATCCTGTTAAATAATCGTCCCGATTATTCATTAATAATATTTTCTAGTATCGTTTATCAATATATGTGAATACATTACATTATTTTATAAAATTTAAATAAAAGTCATTTTAAACAATATAAATTTGAAATTACAAAAATTGTAAATATACAATATAAAATGCATACATACATACTATATTATGTAAATATTTTAAAATATCGTTAATATTATAACCAGGATTCAGTTTTTTTTTCACCAAAGACGAGTTAAATAAAATTTAAATCAAATTAATTTAATATCATTAAAGTTCTTTAAGTTTTTCTCTAGCGATAGTTCAATAATCTTAATTTAATATCACGTCAAAATTAAATTCAAGTTAAAAGTCAAATTGTTACATTGAAATACAACATTATATAAATTACATGAATTACATAGAATAGGCAGAATCTATATTTTATCGTTGTACGCATCTCCAAATTCAGAATCTGATATGTAAAGCTTCATATTAGCGGGTGAGCATATACCATTATATGGTATCCTGGTTATTTGCATGCCAGGGATATCTTTTACTACATATCTGTCCCTGTCTAACACCTCGATAACTTGGTATGGACCTCGATATTTAGCCAAAAATTTCTTATTGACACCCGGTGTCGTTATAACATTTTTAATCATTACATAATCACCCTTTTTGTATTGATAAGGACGCTTATGTAATTTGTCAAAATAATCTTTATTATAATCTTGGCATTTTTGTATTTTAAATGAAGCTTGTTCTCGAATATTCCTTAAATTATGTCTACCTATTTCTTTAATATTATTATCTAAATACTCCATAACTTTGTCGCAAACTTCTCCTTTTTGATTGATTCCGAAAAGTAATACGCTAGGTGTGAAACCAGTGCTACTGTTTACTGTATTATTCAATGCAAATTCAACTTTACTGAGGTACTTGTACCAATTTCCAGTTGTTTCGTCCTCGAGTTGTTTTGCCAGCATACCTGTTAAGATTCGATTAACGCGTTCTACTTGGCCATTTGACTGAGGAGACTGTGTAGCTACCTTTATATGTTGAATATTGTTTTGAGATATAAAATTTGAAAATTCTTCCGAAACAAAGCAAGACCTCCGGTCGGAAACTATTTTATTAGGGCGGCTGTATGTACAAAAGTATGACTCTAAGCATAAAATTACTTCACGAGTCTTTGTACTATTGACTGCGTATAATTTGCAAAATTTTGTGAAACCATTTACAACTAGAAATATGTGCTTCTTCTTTACCTTTGTGGAAGGCAATGGTCCATAATGATCAATATGAATAATGTGAAATGGAGTTTCTCCTTTTGGTATACTATGTAACGTTCCTTCCATTTTCCCTGACACAGGTGAAAAATAAATGCATTTAAGGCAATTTTCAATCTGCGCTTTAATTTTACTCATCATGTCTGGAATCCAATATGTTCTCCTAAGATGATCATAACACTTCTTAGCACCAAGATGACACATAGACTCATGATGAGTCTGTATAACTCGTGTTTCTATGCTTTTAGGAACATAAAATAATATATCATCCTTGGTTTTACGATATATTAATCCATTGATCATTTCATACACTTTACTTTCATTCTTTTCTAATTGCGAACTTATGGATATAATTACTGGGTCACGTTGTTGAGCAGCCGCAAGTACGTACTCAAATGAATCATTTTCAATTACGAGGATATTTGCAGATCTACTCAAGGCATCAACATGTGTCATTCTTTCCGATGCGCGATGTTCGATTTTATATTTATAGGTTTGCAATTCTAGGGCCCAACGGGAAATTCTCGGGTTTAACAACTTTTTATTTAGGGTTAATGTAAGTGACTGGCAGTCGGTTACAATTTTGAAATCTATGCCCAACAAATATATTCTAAATCTCCTTAACGCGTATATTATGGACAAAGTTTCAAGTTCGTAACTATGGTAACGGGACTCAACATTGGTACAACGTTTGGAAAAATAAAAAACAGGGTGGAATTTTCCATCACTCTGACGTTGCATAAGTATGGCTCCAAAACCAATACTGCTTGCATCGCAATGAAGTTCTGTCTCAAACAATGGATTACAGATAGACAAAATTGCCGATTCTATTAACATTTGTTTCAGTATTTCAAACGTTTTTAACTCATTTTCACCGAATTGAAAAGAAACGTCTTTCTTTATCCAGTCATATAGAGGTGTAGCAACTATGGAAAAATTCTTAATGAATTTTCGGAAATATGAACACAGACCTAGAAAACTATGAACATTTTTTGTATAAGTAGGCATTGGGAATTCCCTTATTGCCCGTAAATTCTCTAGATTTGGTCTAATGCCATTCTGAGACACGATATAGTCTAAGCAATTTACTTCTCTATATAAAAGTTTACACTTATCATATCTCAGTTCTAAAGAATATTCTTGCAACAATTCTATAACTTGTTTCAAAATATCTAAATGTTCGTTTAATGTTTCTGTGGCAATTAATATATCATCCATATAAATATATACGTTATCTGTTGCTAGGAGATCTTTAAAATTTTTATTTATAAAGCGCTGAAACACGGACTGCTTCTAAAAACTTCGAAGCTTTGCGTGAAATATTCGAAAAAATCAAAATCCACCCGAATATGATTGATACCACTACAATCACTGACACAGTTAATCAAATAGTTTCTCCTATTACCCCTGGTATGTTGGATATATCTTCCAATACTAGCGATGAAAACAATTTCCCACCCTTATCGTTTTCTGTGTTACCTTGTATGTCTGAAATCGCAACCTCTACCGACTTCGAGGTACTAGTAGGGACTTCAGGCGAAAATGAACATATACATGAAGAGTTGATACTGCCCACTAACCCTCTCAAAACAGTACCTTATCGTAAAAGGAAAATAGATAATACAAATAAAACTTTTATCTCCAAGAGGGTAAAAATTGGGAATCGATCTCCTCATAGTCACCCCCTAAGAGTTGTTGATGAGAGAAATATTACCAAGAAGTCGGAAGTGTCGGACCCAGCGCTACGAAATACTAACAGTGCCGCGGTCTTAAAAACAGTACCCGCCCTAAACTAGTATTTCTTTCACGCCTCGACCCGTCGACTTCCTGACGATATTCTCTCTTACGCTAATTATAAAGGAATTGACAGCGGCTGTGTTAAGTGTGACAAAATTAATAGACCGCCTAGTCTTGTTTCGTCTTTTAAACTTACGGTTTCGACTACATTATTTAATTGTCTTGTTTCTGACCAATTCTGGCCTCCAGGGACCTTGGTAAAAGAGTTCAAACGTCGAGGTATGAAAACTAGGCCTTAGGTGTCTACTTATGATTCAAAAAACTAAACTATTTGTCCCTTCACTAGGAAAATGTAAGGGGACTTCGTACGAAAACGCGCGAGTTATTCCTTGCTAGTAATTCATTTCCCCATAACGCTATAGTCCTGACAGAAATTTGGCTTAATTGCAGTTTCCTTAATACTGAGTTATTTTCTTCGGATTACGACATTTTCAGTAAAGACCGATATGCAACGGAGTTAAAATTTTTAGGCGGAGGTGTACTTATAGCTATCCGTGCATCTGTTGAGAGCACGCTTGTCCCTCTCCCTAATATGGAGCGTCTGGAAATGGTTTGCGTTAAAATATCGTTACACCACGGTAGCATTTGTTTAGTAAAGTGTTATATTCCACCTAATAGTGATAAGGGGAAGTACCAGCTCCTTACGGATGCAATTTACTGTGAGAACGTTGTGCATATAGAAAATTCTTACTACCTCAACTTTCGCAAAACTAGCTTTGAACTGCTCACCAACCTTCTAAATAAGGTTAACTTTGACACTGTTGTTGACAGTAAGAATTTAGATACATGTATTACTGAGTACTGCACTAGTATTTTTGAGGCCTTTGTTTCATCGGTTCCTTATACTCGTCAAAAGAATTCATCAACTTGTCCACCTTGGTTCAACAGGGAATTAAGATCATTACGTAATAGTAGGAACAAAGCTTGGTAAAAGTATAAGTAAAAGGTCTACAGGAAGACCCCCACCACTTTTGGAAGTTTGTGAATAGCAATAAAAAATCAGATGGATATTCCTCTGTATTGAAATATTTGAACCAATCATCCAAAGATCCGTCAATTATTTCTAACCTGTTTGCTTCATTCTTTGCTGTAGCATTTAATAACGACAATTTTGAACCAGATTCGGAATATTTTACATATCTCAACGAGACTACCCCAAAACGTCATTTACTAATTATATACATTGACGAATCCACGGTGGTAGATCACATCAACCAATTAACGGATGATTACTCTTCTGGACCCGATGGAATTCTATCAGTAATTTTAAAAAGGTGTGTTAATATCCTCGCACAACCTTTGTCTGTCATTTTTCAGAGATCACTTAAAACGGGAAAATTTCCAAATTTATGTAAAGAATCTTTCATAATTCCTACCCATAAAAAAGGTATTAGAGCTGATATAGAAAATTACAGACTTATTGCTAAATTGTCCTGCTTTCCCAAACTTTTTGAATGTATTATTCAAAAATTTATTTCCTTCAGTTGTAAACCTTTTATTTCAGACTACCAACACGGATTTTTGAAAGATAGATCTACGACCACTAACTTAGCTGAATTTGTATCATTTTCAACTTGTGCCTTGGAAACAGGTAGCAGTGTGGATTGTATTACCACTGACCAAGGCATTCGACAAATTATCACATCGTGTGATCTTACTAAAGCTTGGGGTACTTGGTTTTCCGGATCTCTTTATTGAGTGGATTCGATCGTATCTTTACGAAAGAAGTTATCAAATATTATTCCGATCTGCAAAATCTTATTCTTACATAGCTACATCCGGGTTTTCCGCAAGGTAGTCATTTGGGCCCAATATTATTTGTTTTCTCTATTAACGATGTTGCCTCTGTAATTAAATACTCGAAAATTTCTAACTTTGTCGATGACATGACTATTTGTAAAGAAGTATCCAATTCCAACGACTCTCGGTATCTCCAGGAGGATTTAAATTATTATGCGATATGGTGTCGCAAGAATAACCTTATACTAAACTGTGATGACACGTCGGTCAATAAGTCCGTGGACTAACATAGAAAAAAATCTTTTTTTGTTAAAATTCGATTTTATTCTTCAATATAGTTGCCTTCGAGGGCGATACGGCGATTATAGCGATCTTCCAACTTTTTGATACCATTTTTGTAGTACGATTTGTCGTTTGCCTCAAAATGGGCCTTTGTTTCGGCAATTACTTCTTCATTGGTGCTAAATTTCTTTCCAGCGAGCATTTTTTGGAGATCTGCGAACAGGAAATAGTCGCTATGGGCCAAATCTGGAGAATACGGTGGATGGGGAAGCAATTGGTAGCCCAATTCATGCAATTTTGCCATCGGTTTTATCGACTTGTCACACGGTGCATTGTCTTGGTGAAAAATGACTTTTTCTTTTTTAAACCAGGTTTTTCTCACGAATTTTTACATTCAATTGGTCCAAAAGGTTACAATAATAATCTGAGTTTATTGTTTTACCAGTTTGGAGGTAATCTACAAATAAAATTCCGTTTGCATCCCAGAAAACTGATGCCATAACCTTCTTCACTGATCTCCGGGCCTTAACCCGTTTTGGAGCCGAATTATCGGTTTTTTGATTCTGCTTTCGACTCAGGATCATAGTGATAGACCCAAGTCTCATCCATAGTGATGAATCGGCACACAAAATCCACTTTATCCTTTCGAAAAGGCTCCAAATATTGTTGAGAAAGTCGCATTGGCCTGTGATTTTGCTCCATTTTTAGGAAATTCGGCACCAACTTTGCACAAAGCTTCTTGAAACCTAAAACTTCAGCTAAGATGTGATGTACAGGTCTATGTGGGATGACTATGGTGTCAGCTGCCTTATCCACAGCCACTCGTCTGTCTTCCGAAACCATATCCTTAATTTTTTGCATCTTTTCTGTTGTTGGTACACTTTTTGGATGTCCTTGACGTTGTACGTCTTCAAGGCTTGTACGACCAGATATAAAAAGGCACCCCATTTTTCAACGGTGGATTTCGAAGGTGAAGAGTCCGGATAATAATTATCAAGCCAAGTTTTTGTTTCAACGGTATTTTTTTTGGCCATAAAGCAATGTTTAATCAACATATGAAATTCTTTTTTATCCATTTTTTTCTCAATAACAAAAGTTACGTGACGTTCAGAGCAATAACTTGAGAACCAATGGTCCGATTGGTGTCAAATTTTGACACCAATCATTTAAAAGATGGGCGATTCGAGATATCGTATCGATTTATTTTTAGTGGCACCACCTATGTGTCAGTCCACGGACTTATTGACCGAATTGTTAAATGCGAGGTTATCACCTTTTCGAGGAAAGGTGATAATTCCCTCTCCACATACTACATAAATGACGTGCTCCTCCGAAGAGTGAATAATATTACTAATTTGGATTTCATTTACGATAATCAACTTGAGTTCAAAATACATATTGATTCATTGGTCCATAGAGCCAATTCTACACTAGGCTTCATTAAACGTTGGTCCAAGGAATTTTCGGACCCTCTTATCACTAAAGCCCTTTTTATCATCCTGGTAAGACCAATAGTTGAATATGCCAGTCAGGTATGGTCTCCCTACCAAAAAGCACAAATTAACCGATTGGAGTCTGTTCAACGTAGGTTCTTACAATTTGCATTACGTAACCTTCCGTGGAATGACCCCTTTCGACTACCACCATACTTTGATAGATTAAACTTTCTAAGGACTGTAAACCTATCCTTGGAAAGGCGACGCCTAGTAGCGAATATGGTTTTCGTGAGCCAAACCATTAATGGTGCTATTGACTTCCCCTTTATGTTGGACAAAATGCATCTTAACATTAATACGCGGTCCTTAAGATCCGTGGAAATATGCAAAATTAGTTACCGAATGTTGAAGTCAGCTAATCGTAACGCTAAGGTGTTTGATTTTGGTTTGACCAAAAGACATTTGAAAGACTTCCTATATAATGACTGTTGCTTGCATTAAGCAATGTTAAAAAAAAATAAATAAAATACAAATATGCATTTACCGCGGACATCGAAAAAATGTATCGCATGATCAATGTTGAACCATCAGATCAACATTACCAAAGAATTCTTTGGAGAGACAATCCAGGTGAACCTTTGTTGGAATATGCGTTAACTACAGTAAAGTTCGGTACCACCCCAGCTCCATATCTTGCCATCAAAACATTGCAGCAATTAGCAAGACCAAGAAAAGTTCCCATTAGCCCATAAGGTAGCCATGGAAGAGTTTTACGTAGATGACGTACTTACAGGTGCGGATTTTGCACAAGTAGCATTAGAGATCCAATTTGAATTAATAAACCTGCTAAAGGGTGGAGGATTTAATCTACGCAAATAGGGTTATCAACCCGATTTGCTTAACATAGTGCCACCCGAGCACCGAGAATTACAACTCCCCTTAACATTTAAAGAAAACAAACAAATAAAGACATTAGGTCTCCGATGGCATCCTGGTTCAGACTATTTTGAGTTTAATGCTAGCTTTTCCAATACCTCACCCAAAATTACGCCAAGATATGCTCATGACAAATGTTCCATTTCATGGACCGATTCGAAGATTACCTTAGCATGGATCATTTGTGGCAAAAAGAATTGTAGAAATTCAAGAAAATAATTCTTTTAACGACATTTGTAGGCATATGAAAGTATAACTGATAACAGTTTAGAAGCCAGTGTAACAAGCAGTGCTTCTTCTTGGATTCTCGAAAACTGCCCGGATAGCTCAAAATCATTCTCATCTCTAAATTTGTCAAATTTGATAACAGTTGTGAATACAGTTCAAAATAAATATTTCGTTTCGTTTATTTTTAAGGCATTGAGACAAATACTAGATGGTTCTATTCTTGGAAAATCCATTGTGACGGAATATGAAAAAAATAATAAATTATCGTCAGCTTCTAGGGGTATGTTAACAGCAATAATTGTTGATCATTGGCTGTCAAACAATGAGACAGTAAATACAAAAATTTTCATCGCGGCTGCAGATGAGATCAACTTAAACTTTCCGACAGAAGATGAGGTAATAATTTTATATTTACAAATGCTTTTCTAATTTTAATTTCATTTTTAATAAACTGTACAGGCAACTTACTACTGAAAATATTCCCCCCCCCCCCGCGGAAAGCTAATTGACAAATATTACTCCCGATCAAGCAAATATCAAAAGATGGGTATTATTTCCGGTAAATATAAGAGAAGGAAGATAGCGGAGGAAAAACACATTTGTAAAACATGGTGAGTTTGAATTAATTTACAAATATTTTATATTTTAAGAATATTTTATAATTTACTCCACGCTTTTCATATTTTAGATGGAAATGAAGCGGTACAGGCTTATTTATGGTTTCAAAGTAATAATGACCCAATTAATTTAGTTACCGAAAAGTGGAATCTTTCATATTATAAAAGAAAGAAAGAGATCTCACCGTCTTCTCAGAAGGATATTATTGAAAACTGGCCAACACTCAAACTTCCTTCGGGGTATATATTCGTAAGCTCCTATATTAATCATAGTTTTTTTTATATATATTACTATATACACTACGGATCAAAATAATAGAAACACCTGTTAATTTTCCCAATCGAACCTTACCAGCGCCATGATTCTGCGATGATTGCTACCGAAATTGGAAACGTTGTGAGTGTCCCTACTATTCGGCGACGCTTACAACAAACCAATCTAACGCTAAGAATCGCATGGACAGTTCCATTGATGCGTAAAACAAATTTGAGCATGAGGTTGAACTTTGCAGAAGCTCATGTCGGCTGGTCTGTATCTGAAGGCATAAAAAATTAGGGAAAATTTTCTGGAGTGATGAGACAAAGATAAATTTATTTGGAAATGACTGCCAAAGACATGTGACATGTCCCAAATGTAAGGAATTTCATTCCCGCTTTACAAAAAAAACCGTTAAAAACGTTAACATGTTTTTTGAATTAAATTCTTGTATGTACCATATAACATAATGCTTTGATTTCTTTTATTTTTAATTAGGTTGAGTTATGAATAAGAAATGTATAAACTAAATTTTCTTGATGAACTTAATAAACTTTATTTATTTTGTATTTAACATAAAAATTGTGAGTGTTTCTATTATTTTGATCAGTAGTGTATGTGACATTATTCTTTGTAGATTGAAATCAACTTTGAAAGAGCATTCTTTGTAGATTGAAATCAACTTCGAAAGAGCATATCCAGGTAAAGCCGTCTTGCTATTTTCTAAGTGGAACAATTTTAAAACCAAAATTCTAGCTATATTTAAAACAAATATAAAGGACCCACAGAATAAAGAATTACCCAACTCGCTTGAAAAGAGTTTACCAGAAGGTACTTAGAAAATTTTCGGAAAATCCAATTACGGCTGGTATAATTTTCTTTTTGTAGATACGGGAAACTACATTATTTGTATTCTTCTCAAATATTTAGTTGTAATCCTTGTGAATAAAGCTTGTTATTAACAATGGGAAAAAAAAACCTTTTTTTATTAGATTTCAATCATTTCTATTAGTATGAATAGTAGCTAGGGCCATTGCAGAGGGAGAGAGAGAGATGGAGTAGTGAGGCACGGGAGAGCCTAAAAAAGAAATAAGGGACCATAACCATTTATAGGGGCGGTTATGGTCAATGGGGACCAGCATTTTGCTGTTGGTCCAATCGGGTGGGACGTGCTCCAATTAAGTCCGGTTGGCAACAACATCTCTGCCAATCGGCCCCGACATGCCTCGCAAGGCTTTCGCGAACGGTTCGGTCAGTTTCGGTGACCAAGTACTAACGAACCCTCCATTTCTTCGGTTTTTTTCTCGCGAAACCGGATTTCCTTGCCTGATAGCTTAAGCTATCACGATAAAGTCTTAACGACAATTACATTCATTTGAACGCATATAATTATTATATGTTAACGCGATGATAGATGGTGGTGAGCAACGACCCACCCCTCCGGCGAGCTAGTTAGGGCCACTCAGCTAGGCGTGCAGCCTTTAGTTGCTCACATTTCCTGCACCATCTCATATCTTCTCCTCGCAAGGAAGAAGATATGCTGCAAAGATCATCTGGGGATTTGCTTTCTTCGTTTAAACCCCATTGCAGTGTGTTTAACACACTGCAATATATGTAAACCCCGTTGTTACAACCATGAAACAGTCCAAAAGAGACAAGCTTTTGTTTGCCACATCGACATGGCCGCCCATTACAATGACTTTTTTTTTAATTGCTTACTTCAAGCGCTAATATTCATAACATAACATAACATTCTTTATTGATTTTATTCATTTAGGAAAAATGTTTGTTTATTTTTTATGTCAAAAATTCTATAAAAGGGTCCTAATTTATATTGAACACTTAAAATTACAACATAGGGTAAGCAGAACATCAATTTTTTTTGTAATTTTGAAAATTGTATGCAATCCTTCCAGTCCATATATTGTTTTAAGAGACATTTGTTGATACAACACTCTAATTTTACCGAACCAGTCGTTGATAGCAATGATTCTGAAAATAGTGTGCCAGCAGAACCACAATTTGTTAATATAAACGGGAAAACCTTATATCTATTGTGCATGAAAATATACCTAAATTTAATGATATAAACGAAATTATAGAAAATTTTGCAATTTCGCTATACGGTAATTTAAAATTAACTAGAAAAGAAGCTAATGAAATTATTTTGGAAGTCAAAGATATTATTACCACTCATATATTATATTTTATAGAGGGAATAATTTGAATGATTTTTTTATTAATTGTTTTAAAGCCAAATCTTTCGAGAACTTGGCTTTGCAAAATTCTTGAAAGGTTTGGCTTTCATAATTGTAGACCTTTTGGTAACATCAGCAGGGGATTTAGGTTTAACAGACGTGTTAAAAATTCTTGATAGAGACAAGTTTATACACTGCAATTGCAGGTCTAGGTTATCAGTGGAGTATAACGGTGAGAAAACTGTAGACTCAACTTGAAAACGTAACTGATCCATATTAGTAGCATTATTATCTCGAAAGAAGAATTCGGTAGAGATTACGTGGCAAAGAATCTCTTAGGATAGGAAATTGAAGGCATAGCAAGAAATAGACCACTGAGGATGGAAGAATTCTTGCTGACCATGTAACCGTGGGTTTTCTCACCTTACCATTTTTGGTTTTAACGACCACTAAAATCGCGCTTTTTATTTTAGCTACCATCATGCATTCGAAGTTTCACCATTTTTTCCTTTTTCACTAACAATTTTCGAAGCTTCGTCCCTGGTATACACATCAGCGGTGCTAAATAAAAATAGGAGAAAAGAACAAATAAACCAGAAAAAAATACTGCTAGGATATGACATGTTTTGATGAGAAAGAAATAAACGGCAAACTCTTTCTGTACGACCGAAACGGATGGATTTGAAAATACCGGTTTTGTTTAATATTGAAAAATATTGCGAACGGGAGGAGACAGAATGGAAAAGAAGTGTGGATAATCGAGAGTCTAGTTTGAGGCTTGATAGAGTCTGGTTCAATAAAGTAAGGTGTAAAATTATATAAAATAAAAAAGAACGTTTCTTTTTTTGAAAATAATGTTTTTTTTTATTCACCGTGTGTCACAAATCTTGAAGAATAGTTTTTATAAAGCATTGTAATTGTCGAATATGCCATCGAATTAAAGAAATAAAAAATTTAATCATCAAAAGCGAAAAAAAAATGGATGCCGCCTATTCAAATTTTAAGTGATGCAGATATATATATATATAAATTTACTACATTTAATCTAGCCTCGGACAATTTAAATTGGTATTGTAGATCATCTTTTTATATGTTACAAATAATGGATTATATGCGTGGTTCAAATTGAGGAAAAGGAGCATTTTTATACATTAACACCAGGCCCGACTGCACGTGTACACTGTTCCGTAATATAAAATAAGGTATTCTATTATCAATAACCTCGCTGGAAAGCCTCGATAAACTATCAACTTCACGGAAGGCACAGCCGGATTAGGATTTTCTGGCAAGGAGTTTTTTTCTTTGTTTGCAACAGCTAATATTAATAAAAAAGAAAAAAAATAATAAATAAATAAATAAATAAGGAATATTAAATTTTTTAAAGAAAAGCTAAATTAATAATAATAATAATAATGAGGTTTTATACATATATATATATGGATCAAAAGAAAACCCGGCCTAGGTGCAACCGTTCTAATTATACATATATATACTGTATGTAGTTTCTTTCGCATACTTCTTTTTTGACAGATCGCATACAACAAAAATGCCTTTTTGGATGAAATGTAAGTTTAATTTTAATATTTGTTTTATTTCTATTTTATGTGGCAAGTTTTCTTCTGACCTTTGCTAGAGTAAAACAAGAAATTGGTTTAATTCCTTACATAATTTTGGAAATCTTATCGATTTATATTTAAATAGTGTACACTCTGACAAAACAAAAAAAAAAAGGGGGGGAAGAAAGTTGACATAATTTAGTTCTAATACTTTCCATCATTTTGCAATTTTCTATATATAAAGAAAAAAGGAAAGAAGAAAGAAGGGAAAAACAGAAAAGAAGGAAAGAAATCGAAAATACAAAATCCCCAAAAGAAAAAAAAAAAATTAGCGAAAAGATGAAAAGTCATAAACATATATATTTTGGCGGGTTTTTTTTGAATTTTATGAAATAAAGTTTCCTTAATGTAATTTTTTTTCTTTCTCTCTTCAGTTATAATTAAAAATGTTCATTATTGGAAGTTCCAAATTTTAGAAATGTGCAACTTATTCGATTTAATTTTTTTTTACTAATTACCATAACAGCAAATTTGATTTAATTTTTGTTATGTTTATATCATGGTTTTCTCAAAAAAAGAAAGAAAGAATAATAAAAAAAAACAGAATTACGCATAAAACCTGTAACTTAACTGACATAAGAAGTTAAGCATTTTTTTATTAGCAGGAAAAATTTTTAAGTTTTGGTTGGCTTAAAAATGGAAATATTTAGTTGTAATCCTTGTGAATAAAGCTTGTTATTAACAATGGGAAAAAAAAACCTTTTTTTATTAGATTTCAATCATTTCTATTAGTATGAATAGTAGCTAGGGCCATTGCAGAGGGAGAGAGAGAGATGGAGTAGTGAGGCACGGGAGAGCCTAAAAAAGAAATAAGGGACCATAACCATTTATAGGGGCGGTTATGGTCAATGGGGACCAGCATTTTGCTGTTGGTCCAATCGGGTGGGACGTGCTCCAATTAAGTCCGGTTGGCAACAACATCTCTGCCAATCGGCCCCGACATGCCTCGCAAGGCTTTCGCGAACGGTTCGGTCAGTTTCGGTGACCAAGTACTAACGAACCCTCCATTTCTTCGGTTTTTTTCTCGCGAAACCGGATTTCCTTGCCTGATAGCTTAAGCTATCACGATAAAGTCTTAACGACAATTACATTCATTTGAACGCATATAATTATTATATGTTAACGCGATGATAGATGGTGGTGAGCAACGACCCACCCCTCCGGCGAGCTAGTTAGGGCCACTCAGCTAGGCGTGCAGCCTTTAGTTGCTCACATTTCCTGCACCATCTCATATCTTCTCCTCGCAAGGAAGAAGATATGCTGCAAAGATCATCTGGGGATTTGCTTTCTTCGTTTAAACCCCATTGCAGTGTGTTTAACACACTGCAATATATGTAAACCCCGTTGTTACAACCATGAAACAGTCCAAAAGAGACAAGCTTTTGTTTGCCACATCGACATGGCCGCCCATTACAATGACTTTTTTTTTAATTGCTTACTTCAAGCGCTATTATTATATAAGAGCTTCTTTAAATTGATTTTACTAAGACAGAAATCGAAACTACAAGCATTTGTATTAACTGCACGTAGCATTCCAGAAACTGGTTCGTTTTTCCTGTAATCCGTTCTGTGGTACAAAATTTTAAATAAGTTCACTAAACTCAAGGAAAGTACATTAATATTTAGCGGCATCTTTACTAATAATAAAAGAGCATCGATAGCGCCATTGAAAATTTGATGGAGAAAAATAATATCAGCCACCTGATGCCGCTTTAGACTGGCGTATTTCAATATAGGTAATGAAGAGTGTTTTAGTTATATAAGGGTCCGAGAATTCCTTAGACCATCTTTGAATAAAGCCTAATGTATAGTTACACCGCAAAAAAATATTGGTTGATTTGTACTAATACATTAGCAAAATTAACTGAAAAATTAGTTGTTTCTCAGCCTACTAATATTATTGGTTGAACCAACCAGTCAGAATAGTGCCAAAGAAATAGCAATCAGTACAAATTAAAATGGTTCAATTAAACAATTTGCCTTCATAGAAATTATGAAAATATGATACTATATTAAAGGAATTTCAAATTAAAACATTTTTTTAAATAAATTGTATATAGTATTTTATTAATTAAAAAAGATTATAAAAATTCGTAATTTATTTTAGTTATTTTACTTCAATTTTATACTTATAAAACGTTGGATTTCAGGTCATAATTTTTATTTTGGTTTAACAATTTGAATCTAATTTTGACTACTTTTCTTCCGTTTGCTAAAGTAGCAATTTTTGTAGGCGGATATTTAAAATGCGGAATAAATAAAAAGTATTGATCACATTTCTCATTAATTCCATAACAATGGAAATGTTCAAGATATTCTTCATTTATAATTTTTTTCAAGTGAGGAAAATTTTATTGTACAATATATGGGATATTCTTGTAAGTTTTCAACTCTGTGCTTAGACCCGAATCGCATGGTCCAAAGTCCTTTTAATGGTCCTAATTTTATAGTATACCAGAAAGTGATGTTTTGGTTTCAATTTTTCTTTAAATAATTCATTGCATGTAATATCATGTTCTTCTATTAAATTCTTTAAGTAAATTAGTGATTCGCTTGTAAACGCAGACACTGAGACCATTTCAATAATTTTTATTAACAGCAATAAAAATTTCCAAAATGGATCAGCGTCAGGAACCAGATCTCCTATTAAAAGAGGCAAAACATAAACGAAAGATTGCATTTCTGATGCAGTCATTTTAAGTTTACATTTGTCTATATCTTCTTGTTTTATATTTACTGACGGATTGCTCTTATCAACGCTATCATAGTCAAAATGATTTTTTCGAAAATTTAGTGTTTCCAAAGTGAAATATTTAGATGAGTGGACCAAGTTTTGGAAAATCTTGCAAAGATTATAATGATATACACCTTCATATAAATGATGTACCATGTCAATGGTTATATTGTCTATCACATGAAAAGAATCAATTTCGTTAAAAACACAAAACTCTCATACCCCAGTTTTTGAATAGTCATTTATTATCCTCATAATAATTTACTACATTTTTTAAAGTTGAAGGTTCTTCCACAGCTTACTTCGACATTTGGTTTTTGTGACTTTTATGTTACATATTCGGCAGAAAAAGTTTGCAGAAAAATATTTAACAAATTCCAAAGCGCCGTTAAGGCCTAAATTATCCCCAGTTGTATTTGCTAACAGAAAATACACTTTATGTATTTTGTTATTTTCTTTTATTTCTATTCCTTCAGTTTCTAAATATTCCTTAATATTAATTTAATTTTTGAACAACTGTAATTTTTGTGAGTCTATAAAGGCGTTTTATTTGATTATCTATAAGTTTCTAAATACTTTAATTCTTCAATTAATGCCAAAAACATTTTCCGAGTACCTAAAGAAGAATCCTTAGCTTTAAGCAAGGAACGAAAATATTTTGAGATTTCAACCGAATTAAAAAATGGAAACTGCATATAAAACACAGACAACTTTTGTACACCAGAATGCGACCCTAAGGGATTATTAATCTCTACATCATCGTAGTAAAGCACTACCGGTAGAACTATTTTACTTGGGAATTTTGCAATTTTTTGTTTCCATACGGAGCCCTGGACGATGTTTTTAGAACCTTCTGATTCAGACAATATTTTAAAGTCTGTAAGGCAGTTTTGTAACAGATTCGGTCTTTCTAAAAATCGTCAAAAGTTGTCTCTTATAGGAAAAAGTACACCTTTTTTATTGGAGCCCTAAACAAGGCTATTCTCAGCAAAAAGATATTCTTTCGGTGCAGTAAAATCATCTTTACCAGTTAAAAAATGTTTGAGCATATATTCGCTTGATATTGTGACGTGCTACCCGTTCGGTTCGATGTTATTAAAATGATAACACTTTTTATTTATGTGAATTTAGTGTATAAAGTTTATTTATAATTATTTCTGCGTTACAATTAGCCTTAAAAATATTTGTCTTTCAATAATTTAATTATTACAAAATATTTATCACAGTTTATAAAAATACACAATCACTATTTTAATAATTGATCACAAATCGCCCTTGTAATCGCTTCCACAAATTAATCACGTTTCAAATCTCTGCCTTGTATAATCTCTGACGAAGCTTTAGACTTCAACTGTCTGATTAAGATTGATTTTAGACTGGACCCTACGGCTGCTTTTATACCAAATTAGTGTATCTCGGGAAATTTCTCGAAAAGTCTGGTCGTTTGGCTTTCTAAAAACTAGATGGCAATATTTCTCGAAAGCTCTTGTATTGTGACAATGATTTATTGTTATTGTTTACACTATTTCGGAGAAGTGTATTGTATTGTCTCGGTGCTTTCTGGAAAAGGTCGTTTGCCTGTGTTTTTTTGTGTTAGTTGTTTTTTTCTTGTTTCTTAGAATACTTGATGATTTCATGAATCACCCAATATTCTAACTGAAATATAGTGCAATATATTTTCAAATAAATCTTTGCAGTCTAATATTAATTCTAATATTGCTTCTGTACTTTTATCTGACAATTCCGAAACATTGCAAGAAATCATTCCCTCTTAAAAATTTAATATATATATGAGTGGTAATAATATCTTTGACTTCCAAAATAATTAAATTAGCTTCTTTTCTAGTTAATATTAAATTACCGTATAGCGACCTTGCAAAATTTTCTATAATTTCTTTTATATCAACGAGTTGTTTAAATTTAGGTATATTTTCATGCACAATAGATTCAAGATTTTTCCCGTTTATATTAACAAATTGTGGTTCTGTTGGCACATTATTTTCAGAATGACTGCTATTAACTACTGGTTAGGTAAAATTAGAGTGTTGTATCAACAAATGTCTCTTAAAAGAATATATGTACTGGAAGGACTGCATACAATTTTTAAAATTACAAAAAAAATTTGATGTTCTGCATACCCTGTGTTGTAATTTTGAGTGTTCAATATAAATTAGGACCCTTACATAGGATTTTTGACATAAAAAATAAAAAAACATTTTTCATAAATGAATAAAATCCTTAAAGAATGTTAAATTATAATATGTATTTATGTATTTAAGTCTGAAAGCAATGCAGTAAGTGCGTTTGAAGGTTTTCCACTAATTTTTTCAAAATGATAGAAATAATTTTCTATTAAGTACCAGACTTGGGTACATTCTAATGCATACTCAAACCTTCAAATTTGGTGCAACCTAAAACTAACTGATGAAGTTTTCAAGAATTCTGCAATTTGTAAAATATACCCTTAAAATAACAGTATAGTACTTTTAAATCCTCAGTACTTCTAACAACAATGATGCACGGTTGCATAATTATTTCTAACCCCGAGAACTTTGCCTGTTGTCTCTGCATATCTGGTTCTATATCATTAAATGTCTGAAATAAAAATTTGATGAATATTTTATTATTTAAAAAAATGAAAATTACATTCACTCGGATTGCAAAACTATTTTGGGTATCTAATATGAAGGGTTTCCATGAAATTTTTGATTGCCGCTTTTTTGAAATTTTTATCTTAGGCGCCCATAGAGCACTGAGAAGAATACAAATAATGTAGTTTACCGTACTTACAAGAAGAAAATTATGCAAGCCGTAATTGGATTTTCCAAACATTTTCTAAGTACCTTCCAGTAAACTCTTTTCAAGCGAGTTGAGTAATTCTTTATTCTGTGGGTGCTTTATATTTCTTTTAAATATAGATAGAATTTTGGTTTTAAAATTGTCCCACTTAGAAAATAGCAAGACGGCTTTACCTGGATATGCCCTTTTGAAGTCGATTTCAATTTACAAAGAATAATGTCACATACACTACTGATCAAAAAAATAGAAACACTCTCAATTTTTATGTTAAATACAAAATAAATAAAGTTTATTAAGTTCATCAAGAAAATTTAATTTATACATTTCTTATTAGTAACTCAACATATTTAAAAAAAAATGGAAATAAAAAAAAAAACAAAAAATCATATCGTATTCCAGATACTCTTTTATCCTTGTTAATGGTACAAGTGGATATTTTAAAAAATTATGTGAATAACATGAACAATCATATAAAATTCACTGCCGAATTGGAAAATAACAACAATTTTATTTTCTTGACTTAACTGTTCGAAAACAGAGCAACGGTTTTAAATTTAAAATATATAGTAAACCTACAACAACGGATATAACTATACATAACGAATCATTCCATCCAAATACACATAAAATGGCAGCATATAATGCAATGATATATAGATTACTAACGAGACCTATGGATACCAAAGACTATCGAAATGAATTAGAGACAATCAAACACATAGCTATCAACAATGGTTATACACCTAAAACTATAGAAAAATTCCTTCAAAAATAATAATTTAAAATGAGGACTAAACGAAAAAAACAAATATTTCCGAAAACAAATTAATAAAATATGCTTCTACTGAATACACTGATATATTACCCAATATCAAATGTTTTCAACAAATTGAACTATAAAATTTCCTTCAGAACTAGTAATAACCTACAAAAACGACTACAGATCCAAACAAGTAATCCTGTGGGAACACTTTCCGGTGTATATAAAATTGAATGTGATGATTGCGCAAAATATGATATAGGTCAAACAGGCAGAATATTTCATGGCAGGTATAAAGAACATTTGCCTAATGCGAGTCTCAGACAAATAAAATCTAACTTCACGCAGCATTTACTTGAGAATAATCACAATTACACAAGCTTCGATAAAAATTTGACACCATTATATATTTTCAACACGATAGGGACGCGCTTGAAGAATTCGAAATATATAAAGTTTTAGTAACAACAAAAGACCATTTACTAAATGACCAATTGGGTTTCGGCCAACTGTTTTTATGACACTGCTTTTCAAAAACGTTAAATAGCGTTGCATCAATACTTTTATAATTTTCAACATTTACTGACCTACAAATATCACATTTTAATCAGTTGACGTTAAACCACCTAACTAATTTATTATATTGTGTTGTGTAATATTTGAGATCGCTGAATCATCTTCTCTTTTATCAACTTCGGAAATGTTTCAATTTTAACTATTCACTTTATCGAGTTGTCCGAAACTCAAAATATTCACTTTATACTACTAGCCTTAGAACTTTGATCACGAAATTTGTTCGGATAATTTTTCGGACTTGATTTTTCTCAAAATGTCTGGGCTTAACACCGGGTATTAGTATTCACTGAGGTTTGTTAGACTTTAATAAAATCATAACCGTATTCAGTATCTTGAATATTTTATTTTTTATTTATTTGTATAAAGATTGTAGAAATACTTCAGAAATATTAAAATCTTTAACTTCAAAGTAATCTTACTCACTATTACAATTAAAACTCTCTCTCTTCGAATTAATTTCATTTTAAGATTCTCTTGTTCTTTTTAGAACCTTTTACGTTTCACTCCTTAATTCATTTACTAGTTTGTTTCTTTAATAATACATTAATTTTAATTCTAGTGGTGTCAAATTTCAAATGTAAATTCCTTTCAATATTCTCGTTTTCTCAAATTTTATTTCTTTAATGATCTTAATTCTCTAATGGTTTTAACCCTTTAATATTTAAGCTTCGCTTTCTTGATCTAATCCTTCAATTGGATTGGTAATATTCTGATTCTTTAGTAACTACCTCTCATTCATAATTTGAAACAACAATTTCAATTAAACTTGCACAATAACTTTTACCGTTACTTTCACGTAGCGTCTACTTTTTAAAGAATACTTTTTGATCTCAACTTTCCATCTGATCTCCGTTTTTTATCTGATTTATTTTAATTCCAACAATACTTTAATTTTAAACCACTTAACCGTTACTTTTCGATCTCACTTTTTTATCTGATCTCTGTTTTTTATCTGATTTATTTTAATTTCAGCAATACTTTAATTTTAAACAACTTAACCGTTACTTTTCGATCTCACTTTTTTATCTCATCTCTTTTAGGTTTTAATATCGGCTTTTATAGGAAAAAAAGTTCTTATTTTGCAAAAATACTAGTTCACAATTTCCGTTAGCGGAGATGCAATTGAAACCATTAATTGATTTTGCAATATCATCTTGAATTTTTAATAACTATCAATTTTGAAAATTGTTACTTTTGATATTAAATTATAGGTTCAATGTTCTTTCAGTTTCTTGAACCTATAATTTTACGTTGAAATTGCACGGTAAGTGTTTGGCCAGCACTGATAACAATCCCTAAAAATAAAATGAAAAAAAAGAAACATGTATTAAAAAAACGTCATTACTACAGAATGTAAACAAAAAAACACTAACAACAACACGCGAAAATTGAAATGCAATTATTAAAGGATATATCAAACATTTTCTTTAAATATTTACATTGTGTAATTAATACATAATATACAACAATTTTCAACTATTCATATCACATATGAACATGAATTTTACACAAAACAACACAAAATATCCCATATGACAGTTCAAAACAAAGAGAAAAATTACACGAACAAAATCACACTTAACTTTATACTTACAGTATATCCAAGCATTTTGAAGAAAACCGCGACTATTTTTCTATAGATGTTAGTAATTTTCGCTAAAAATTTTAGTTAATTTTATTATTAATTTAATAAAAAACTAAAATGTCATACTTACCTGTAAGAAAGACAGAGATGACAAATTAGACAGAGAGGGCTAACATTTATAAAATTAAATGGATGAACACATTCCACATTTTAAAATTAGTACTGCCCAACGTACAATTAACAAATTTCCCAAATAAAAAATGGATACACTATTCATACATTTTATGCGACCCTACGTTTTTTCAAAGAAAAATTTCGTATAAAAGGCCGAACAAAATTGGGAATTAATCACTTGTTCTGATTATCCAGCAGCCTACAGGCCAATTGGATAAGATTAAAACCGCTCAAGCAATTGTGGTAAGGTTTTAATTGTTCCAATTGGAAATATTGGGTTATGGTGCAACGGCGATTGGGTTTGGTTTTAAAACAAACAAATAATGTTATATTTTTTTTCAGTTGTCATAAATTTTTTTTTTCTCATACAAAAGTTATTTTTTTTTCTCGTTAAAGTTTTAATTTTTAATTTTCGTTTAAAAACAAATTTTTTTTTAATGCCATTTTTTTATTTTTTTATTTTTTAATTTTCCAAATTGCTAAATCTAATTTTTTAGAACAAGAATTGTTAAATTTAAGAAAACGAATTTTTTCAATAAAAACAGGATTGAAACGTAAACCGGACAATTTTCATTTTTTTTCACGTTTGTTTCTCCAACAAACAGTAAGCCTTTTCTGCCTCCTAAACAATTTGCGTACTTTGAACTTATAAATTTTCCGTTGCAAATTGCATGGTAACCTTTTTCTTCACCTACTTTAATATTTTCAATAACCGATACTTTATGTTACGCCTAAAAGTAGATCGTTGTTTACTTATATTTATTTCTAGGGGGGCAGCTCTCTACAGGCTCGGCAAATGGGCCGGTTGCAATGGTCTTAACATCAATCCGGGTAAGACGGAATTGGTACTCTTCACCAGAATGTATAAGGTACCCCAGTTCAGGCTGCCAACCTTAAATATATCTGAGGAAGTCAAATTCTTAGGACTTTGGCTGGACAAAACGCTAGCATGGGAAATCAATACTGAAAACAGAGTAAGGAAATCTTACAATGCTCTGTATGTATGCAGGAGGGCTGTAGGTAGAAATCGGGGGCTAAATCCTAGCATAATGCTCTGGCTTTATACCGCGGTGGCGAGGCCAATTCTAACCTATGGGGCACTAGTTTGGTTGGAGGCCACCAACAAAAAACATATACAAGGGAAACTCACTAGGGTTCAACGATCTGCTTGTATTGGTGCGACAGGTGCGCTTCGAACAACATCAACGGCAGCCCTGGAAACGATTTGCATTTGTCGCCGATCGACTTGTACATTAAACAAGCGGCGGGTAACAGTGCTCAGGAGACTGGATAAAGGTCATGGGAGGATCCTAAACAGGATATTAGGTGGCGGTGCCAAGGCGGCAACGGACACCATAATGGAAATATTGGACTTTGATACCCCTTACAGGATTTCATACGCAAATAAAACTGACTGGTATGGCAACAAGGTCCATATCAAAGGCGAAATTGCTATTTATACGGTCGGATCTAAAACAGATTACGGTGTAGGCTCGGGTGTATTCTCGAAGGATCTTAGAATAGCAAAATCTTTCAGACTTCCACTGGAATGCAACGTCTTTCAGGCAGAAATAGTGGCAATTCAAAAGGCTGCAGAAACATCTAGTCTGGAGAAGATATCCTCTAGGGATATCTCGATCTACTCAGATAGCAAGGCAGCCATGAACGCGCTTAGTTCGGTAGCTGTAAACTCGGGAATAGTCAGTAGCTATCGCAAGGTAATGAAGACACTATCCGTTTAGAATAATGTTAGATTATGCTGGGTTCCAGCCCATTGCGGAATCGAGGGAAATGAATCGGCAGACAGGCTGGCAAAGCAGGGAGCAGACGGTTCAGAAAACGGAATCACTGACGTACTGCCTTCCCTCTCGGCGTTTAAAGCACGTATCAAGGATAAAATTTTCGGGGAAACCAACACACGCTGGCACAATCTTAGTGGGCACGAAGTGTCAAAAAGTTTGTGGCCGAAAATGAATCAGAAAAAGTCGAGGCTTATAATAGACTGGAATAGGAATCATCTACGAACAATTATTGGGATACTGACGGGACACTGTCTGTTGAAGAAGCACGCTAAAAGACTGGGCTTGATGCAAACCGACCTCTGTCGATATTGTGGAGACATAGGGGTGGCTGAAGACATCATGCACATTTTATGCGAATGCTCAGCTCTCTCTCGAGCTGGTAACAACTTGGCCAACCATTTCTTCGAGAATTTAGGGATGCTTCAGGCGACCGACATGGGAAGTCTAATGAAGTTTTGTAGGAAAATTAAATGCTTTGGAAAAGAATAGGTTTCCCCAGGGTAACTCCTGGTCTCGTAGGGATCACAATGGGCCCATTAAGGTTCCTGGCGTTTTACGTAGTACCCCTACTCTACCTATCTATCTATATTTATTTCTTGTATTTGGAGGGGTGTGTGTTTAGTTTTCGTGTTAGTTTGTTTAATCTTCAACGCAAATCTCACTACATTAGTTTGCTGGATCCTCAACGCAAATTACACTACATTCCTTCCCATTATCCTTTTAAACAAAGGAAAACAAAATCTTTGTTAAAAAGGAGATACAAATTTTTGTTTGTATGCATATAATTTCTTAAACACTATTTTGTTTTGTATTATTATGCAAATACATATTACAATTTGTTACATACTTAATAATTATCTATTATCTATTTATTATGTTGTCTTTTAGTTGTTGCAGTCCTTGCGGTTTTATTGCGTATACACGATCAGATAGTGAAACGATACGGTTACCAAAAACCGTTAAATTTTTCACAAAATCTTAAGCGGGTTGCATAGTCCTGCGGAAAATTTAATGCACCATTTGTATCTTGTACGGAAACAGCAATAAATTTTATTTCATTATTCTCGGCAGTGAAGTTCTGGACATTTTAAGCTGAGTGGCACGTTTACGCGTCGATGTTTGAGGGTTCTCATTTACCCTCTCCCGAACTCGTTCGATATTATCTTGGACTCCTTCTTCAAGCGGTCTTTCACTCCGAGATAAGTCACTAACAGGTCCCGATGAGTGAAAACGAGCGACTAGATTGCGTACTTAATTTCGTGATGATGCATTTATGGTGTTAAAAAAATCCGAAATTTTCTTTGGGTTTGAATTATTGAATTCGGACTAGCAAAATAACACTCAACAATTTTTGCTCGTTCCTCAATCGTATACATGGCTATTGAATCTCCCAAACGTTGTTTCTAATACTGAAAAATAAAAAAAGAAAAAAAATAAAAAATAAAAAAATTATATCAGAAATACAATGTTTAGTGACTTATGGCCCACCCTGTACATATTTTATATAAATCTTATGTTTTGTTTTTTTTTTCTTTTAAATATAATGATTTTAAACAGGATGCATACATTTGCTAATAAGATTTGTTTGTTCAATTTGCATTTAATTCCATTTTGCCTATTATGTTATTTTAGCGTTATTGCCTGGTTGGTCTTAAATTTTGCTATATTAATTATATTGTAATTCAATATTTCCGATTATTCATTAATTTTTAAAAATAAATTTGTACGTTAAGCAATTTTTTGGGTACTGATTTAGGTATAAAAAGTGTGTTTGAGTGCATCTTTTAATTAGTAATTAATTATTTTTGATGAGAAAAATTTCTTTTTGTTCGTTGGTGTGTTTGCAGCCCGGGGTGAGATTTCTTTCATCTCGATTTACCTTAATTGGTGCTAATGATATTTGTGATATCGTGGTGGAAACTAATAATTTGGACAAGGTTATTTGTGCCATATTACCGGTGCCTGATGTTGTAATTACTTTAAAATACTCTAATTCTAATAATCCATATTAATTTTTTATGTTTTTCTCTTTATTTCCTGCTTTATAGGGTATGGAGTAACTGAGGGGTTTACATATATTGAAGTGTGTTAAACACACTGCAATGGGGTTTAAACGAAGAAGTTCATATAGTTCATATTTTGGTACCTTTCCTTCTTTCCCCTGGTTGAAAATAAAAAGGTATATTTTTCTTCCTTACAAATTAGACACAGCATTTTGGCTCACCCTATGAAAATCACATTACCATTATGCAATTTTTGTTGTAATTTTATTCAAATTTTGATTAACTTTGCGAATTTGAGATTAATTTTTTTTTGTTTCTGAGTCATTTTATTTAAAAAAAAAAGTTTGTTTCTTTTCTCTAAGATTTAGTGCAACTGAAGGTTGTTTAATTTAGTTTGTGTGTACTTTAGTTTGACTTTAAGAATTTTGATTTAAATTTCTAAATTTTATGTTATTTTATGAAACTACGAACTATATCAAATAAAAACATATTTTTTTTTTTATATTTTTTTTAACTTTTTTTTTTTTGAACCTTGTTCAAAAAGGATTCGCTATTCATTAGTTTTATTTAAACTCCCTATTTTATCGCGCAAATAGACAAAAAAAACTCGTCAGTCCATTTTGTTTTTCTTTTTATCCAACCTGCTCCAACCCGACTTCACCAAGACTTTTATCCAGCCTCCTCTAAGCTTCAAACAAGACTCTCTAGCATTTTTCTATTCTATCTCATCTTCCGTCCCAAAAACTTTCAACACATTTTTTTTCTTTGTCGCCCGACACATTTTTTTATGTTTGTTTAATTAAATCAGGTGAAATGACTTGCAATTATCCTTCGTTCTCCTTGTTCTGATTTTTCGTTGCCTATGGATTTATATTCGATTCTGTTTTCCCTTTACCTATTTGGTTTTTCTACATGCATTTTCGGACCCTTAACTGAATTTTTTTTGAATTTTTGGAGGAATTTTGTTTTAATAGTTGAAAATCAGGTGTCAGGAATGTCGCTAAATAGGAAGCGCTAGAATATGATTGTCGGTCAGATACGAAGTGTAAGTGTGAGTTTGTTCCCACACGTTACAACACAGATACGTCAAAGATTGATCTATACACCCGGACGTAACCGAAAAGCTCTTGGATGATTTGGATGGTACGTGAGAACTTGGACTCGATCACACCCGAGAATAAGAGTCTCGTGCTCTTCCGACTGAGCTAGCCGGGCAACAAAACCTAAGCAATGAAAGCGAGAATTCAGTGATAAACAACCGAGCAAGATATGCATTAACCACCTAATTATTGCCTCAGGTCTTTGGCATGGTAAACCCCTATGGTTCTACCCAGCAAATCCTCGACCTCATAGAGAGAACCGCCAATCGCACGAACAATCCGACACTTTAGAAATTTACGATTCAGCTTAGCATTGACGTTTTTTGCGAGGTCACTATGCGTGAAATTTCTTCGGTAGACTTCTTGTCCGGCAATAAATCTCTTTATTCGGGTTCTACGATAATAAATTCGCTCATGCTGTTGGTGAGCTTTCGACAAATTATTTTTCACGCGTTCGCGAATTAGTTCAAGGTGGCCTTTTTTCGAGGACACAATCAATTCACCATCATTCACACTATTTAACTTTCGCATCAGTTCGTAGGCCGAACCATGTGTGATCATGTGGGAAGCGAAGACAAGAGAATATGGATCAATCCCCGCAGAAGCATGGATTGTACTCCGAAGAGCACAACCAATGCCTTCCAAGTTTCGATCCCAATCCCTATGATCGGTGATAACTGGCGGATGGCCGCCAGTAATAAACGGTTTACACCTTCTGACGCGTTAGCTTGTGGTGAGTAGATGGCTGTGCGATTGTGTTCAACACCATACACTTCAACCAAATTTCGACAATTTGTCCAAAACAACTAGGAGAGTGGTGTCACCATGCTTAGAATGAGGGTAGGGTCCTAAAAGGTCAATATATAGGTACTGGAATGGTCTGTCAACTTCGATTTGTTTGCCCATTGGCGGCCCCAACACACTATTTGGAGCCTTAGACTCTTTACAAACGATGCAACTCGCGATATATTTACGTACTTCGATAGCCATAGCAGGCCAGAAGTATCTTTGCCGCAAACGATATAAGGTTTTGGTAATACCGCAGTGCGCAGCTCGTTGAGGATCATGCACCAGACGAACCAGCTCGTCCGTAAGGCTAGACGGAACCCAAAGCTTCCACGATCCATCTTCCTGAAAGATATTGCCAGTGCTAAAGGTTGTTCTGAAATAGGCGTAGCCATCTGACACTTACGTGTAAGGAAGCCTTTTCGCATTGCTCTGCACTGTATCGTTCAGGTCGAAATATTCCTGTGATTTGAAAGATTCAGAATCGAAGTTTATGCTGAGTGCCGAAACTATTTCCGATATCGTGTCCACGTAAACACGAGAAAGCGCACCTGCCGCTTTCTATGTTCGATCGCGAAATCAAAGGCTTGAAGCTATAAGCTCCATCGAGCCAAACGTCCGCACAAGTCGCGCTGACTCATGAGCCATTTTAAGCTCGCATGGTCGGTGATTATTTTAAACGGCAAACCTTCGACGTAGGCTATGAACTTTTTAACGCTCAACACCGCAGCGAAATATTCCAATTCCGTCATACTGTAATTGCGTTGTCCTGAGTTCAGGTTTTGAGAAATACATGCGATGGGTTTCTCATTGCCTTCCTCGTCGCTTTGCAGCAAAACCCCTCCTATACCGGTCTTACTCGCGTCGCACTGTATAATAAAGGGTTCAGTGTTATCAGGGTTGGCCAATACCGGGGCCGTAGTCAATGAAGGTTTTAAGGCTTCAAACGCTACCTGGCCCTCCGCTGTCCAAATAAACTTGGCACTTTTCTTTAGGCAGTCAGTAATTGGAGACTACAAGGACGCATAACTGGCAATAAACCGCCTATACCATCCCGTCATACCCAAAAACCGACGAACCTGTTTTTTAGTGGTAGGAGCAGGAAAGTCAAAAATTGCAGATACCTTATTTGAGTCGGTTTTTAAACATCCGTTTCCAACGATGTAACCCAAATATCTAAATTACCTCATGCAAAATTTCCTTTTCTCCAAGTTAATGGTGAGTCCAGCAGAAGACAAGCAACGTGCAATAGTTGCCAAAAGATTTATGTGAGAATTAAAATTTTCAGAAACTACCAACAGATCGTCCAAATAGACGAAACAGTTTTCTCTTAACTCAACTGGAATTGCTTTGTCCATCAGTCTACACATTCTTCGAGGAGCATTATAGAGCCCGAATGGCATACAATTTTCCATTTGACACGACATGACACAAATACTTAATTGAAGATTCAAAAAATTTACATTTATTTAAATTTAATGTGACATTATAATTACTTAATCTCTTCAACACCAGTATGCATTTATATTTGCAATCATTGAAATTTGTTCCACCGATTAGAATATTATCTACGTAACAGAAAATTTATTCTAAACCTGCTCAAATTTGGTCCATTATTTTAAATTATGCACACGTTCAATTAAATTCGTAATATAGAAAATATATAAAATTATGAAAATGAAAAGAATCGCCCACCAAAATTATATGTAAAAATGAAAAATAACAAAATTTTGAAATATTCAACATATTGTACAATTTCCAAAAAAACTTCATTTCAAAAAATAATAATTCCAAAAAAATTAAAGAAACTAAACCTAAATCCAAAAACCGAAATATTAAAAAAATATAAATCAAAAAAAACTAATCAAAACTAAATTAAATTGAAAAAAAAAACTACTGAAATAAACTAAACTAAATAAAACTAAACTAAACTTAACTAAACTAAACTCAATAAAGAAAGCTAGAACTAAAGTAAACTGAACTAAACCAAAAATATAAATTTCCCAAAACAATTTGAAAAACCAAAAATAATAATATAAATTTCCCCAAAAAATTAAAAAAAATTTTTTTTTTTTCGAAAATTTCAAAAAAAAATAATTTACATTTCCCAAAATGTTATAAAAATTATTCTCCAAAATCAAATTAAAAAAAATCTCGAAGTTTCGAAGAAAATCAATTTGCCAAAACTTTTTCGATATGATTTCCAGAATAAATTCCCCAATATTATTTCCCGGATGGAAATATGTGTACTAACTTAAATCTTTCCGAAAAAAAAATTCTAAATATCAAACGGATTATGTAACGTAGAGAGGGAGACAAAACAAGTGGACGACACGAAGAAAACATACCCGACATACACTCACGGAACGAGAATTGGACGTTGTTGTGTGGCCCGCGAACTGTACCGAGTCGAGTAATCGAACACCTGCAATAGCTACAAAGGCCGAAGCATGTGATCCGATCCAAATGACTGGCACAATCCCGGAAAACTATGTTTGGTGTGGTTGCATGACCCTCGTGTCCTCACCGCACTATACATTGGTTTGATTAGAGACGAAGATGTGCGAAGAGACGCACTAAAGCTCATGCATATACAGCCATAGCAATTCCCGGAGTCCAACTGCATTGAAACGTGAAGCGTTTCAATGACTACACATATTCATGCAGCACGTAATCCACATTCAAACGCTTTTGCGGCAAGCGGCATATTCAATACTAAAAAAAAAAACCGAAATTACTGCTACTACGCAACCGTAAAGTTGTTGTGTCGTAAAAGGGACGAAGGAATACTTTCCAGGATGACTCGGGGAATCTTTTATATAACAACAAATTTTTGTCTCCGGAGGTCGGAAGTCTCGGAAATTGATATAAATTTAGAGAAATGTAATTTAAAACGCTTACCCCTTGTTTGATTTTAAAATAAAAACACTTCCTTTTTAGTTGAACAAATTTATAATTTTATTAATGAATTTAAAAACTTCTTTGAACGCTCTCTTTTCTTTTGTTTTCGACTTACTCACTAAATTGTTTTAATATTTTAAGGATTTCTTCAACTATCACTAATACAATAATTTAAAATGGTTAAAAAGATCTTCAGCTTTATAATATTTTTTAAGCACTTTTGTTACTTTTTTAAACTTCTTCAAGGCTTCATTAAACTTCTTTCAAAACTCTTTTTTTTAAAACTCTTTCAATGCCTTTTTAATAATAGTTTCAACTTTCTTTTTAAAAGGATATCTTCGACTTATTCACTAAATTATTTAACTTTTTAAAGATTTCTTCAACTTTCACTTATACAATATTTTCAAATCGTTATGAATATCTTCAACTTTATAATACTTTTTAAACACTTTTGTTACTTTCTTAAACTTCTTCAAGGCTTCATTAAACTTTTTTCAAAACTCCTTTTTTTTAAACTCTTTCAATGCCTTTTTAATAATAGTTTCAACTTTCTTTTTAAAAGGATATCTTCGACCTATTCACTAAAAAAATTGATCCCGACCAACACATAACTCCAAATTCGCGTAAACTGTTTAATAATAACTACTTTTCGCGAAAACGGTCAAACAACAACTTTTAAAATTTGAAATTAAATCGCGAGCAGTAAAAGCAAAACTTTTATTTGCGTCCAACTCATTATCAAATACTACTAATTTAAAAATTTGCTTCTTTTTTGAAGTATTAAAGGCGACCGACCAATAAAATATTTCACTGCGCTGTCAAGTTTTAATCTTTTTTTCAAGTCAATATTTCTTTTTCTTTTTTTGTTAATTTAATTAAGTAAAATATACAAAAGATAATTTAGATCGCTAATAAATAGTAGTTAACACCATAGACATAACTAAGAACAATAATCAATGTCATACAGAACTGGTGGTCGTTGTTAAAGGGTTTTACCCACAAAAAACAACAACAACAGCAAAACAGAACAAAGAAAACCAGACAAAAATGATGAGTGTTTTTGTAAAGTTTGTTCGCTTATAGTTGGTGCAGAGGATGCAGTATGTTGCGACAAGTGCGATTTACGGTTCCATGCCATGTGTGTCGCCATTAACAAGAAAATTTTATAGACATCTCTGAGAAGAACAGCCCATGGAGCTGTCAAGGTTGCAATCCTACAACACGTGGCCAAGATACGGTAATGAGCAAACTGGACACAATAGTTTCCGAGTTGCAGGAACTCCGTCGATCGGTCGATTTCCTTTCTGATAAATATGATGACCTCTTGATAAAACAGAACGTAAACACAGAAGAAATCCATTTGCTGAAAAATAGTGATCGGAGAAATGGCAAGGAAATTAACGACCTTAAACACGACATCATGCAATTACGGCAACTAAATCTCCAAGACCAAAAAGTCATCCGGAACTTTCAACCGGAAAGTGACATATGTACTAAGGAAGATATAATTCATCTGCTATCTAAAATAAATGTCACAATCACTGAGTCTGATATTGATTCAATAAATGTAGCGAAAAGGAGTAAGTCAACCAATGCAACTTCCAATAGTCAAAACCGTAACAGTCCACCTATATATGTGAAACTGGCTAATAGAGGTATAAAAGTAAAAATTATGTCAAACAAGAAGGCGCTACGTTCTGATAAAAGCGAAAATTTCAACAAAACCCTCATTTTGGACGTATTGACACCAGCAACAATGAAATTATTCCAACATGCGAAATTATTGAAATCCAACTGCAACTTCAATCATATATTCACAGTGAACGGAAGAATATTTGTGAAGCAGCTAGGTACCAGTACACCACGTAGAGTAAGCAGTATGGATGAAGTGGATCAAATTCTTAAGGATCACTGTCATCGTCAAAGTGATCATTAGAAAGAAGTACTCTTCAGGTATTGTATTCGCATAAATAAAATATCACTAGAAATGGGCTCTACCGGTATCACTAACTATTATTTTGAACACATAGATAAATTTGATTTCTTTCTAGATAGTGTTAAAGGAGAAAATACTACCTTCAACATACTTAACATAAACGCGAGGAGTGTACAATCGATAAGCAAATTCAAAAAATTAAAAGAGTTAATAAGAGATATCACACTCGAAGTTGACGTCGTTGTCATCGGAGAGACATGGTTCAACAATGAGTTGACCGACATTTATACAATACCCGGTTACACTGGCACCTTTTCATGCAGAGCAGACTCATATGGAGGTCTACCTGTACACACGGTTACCAAAAACCGTTAAATTTTTCACAAAATCTTAAGCGGGTTGCATAGTCCTGCGGAAAATTTAATGCACCATTTGTATCTTGTACGGAAACAGCAATAAATTTTATTTCATTATTCTCCGCAGTGAAGTTCTGGACATTTTAAGCTGAGTGGCACGTTTACGCGTCGATGTTTGAGGGTTCTCATTTACCCTCTCCCGAACTCGTTCGATATTATCTTGGACTCCTTCTTCAAGCGGTCTTTCACTCCGAGATAAGTCACTAACAGGTCCCGATGAGTGAAAACGAGCGACTAGATTGCGTACTTAATTTCGTGATGATGCATTTATGGTGTTAAAAAAATCCGAAATTTTCTTTGGGTTTGAATTATTGAATTCGGACTAGCAAAATAACACTCAACAATTTTTGCTCGTTCCTCAATCGTATACATGGCTATTGAATCTCCCAAACGTTGTTTCTAATACTGAAAAATAAAAAAAGAAAAAAAATAAAAAATAAAAAAATTATATCAGAAATACAATGTTTAGTGACTTATGGCCCACCCTGTACATATTTTATATAAATCTTATGTTTTGTTTTTTTTTTCTTTTAAATATAATGATTTTAAACAGGATGCATACATTTGCTAATAAGATTTGTTTGTTCAATTTGCATTTAATTCCATTTTGCCTATTATGTTATTTTAGCGTTATTGCCTGGTTGGTCTTAAATTTTGCTATATTAATTATATTGTAATTCAATATTTCCGATTATTCATTAATTTTTAAAAATAAATTTGTACGTTAAGCAATTTTTTGGGTACTGATTTAGGTATAAAAAGTGTGTTTGAGTGCATCTTTTAATTAGTAATTAATTATTTTTGATGAGAAAAATTTCTTTTTGTTCGTTGGTGTGTTTGCAGCCCGGGGTGAGATTTCTTTTATCTCGATTTACCTTAATTGGTGCTAATGATATTTGTGATATCGTGGTGGAAACTAATAATTTGGACAAGGTTATTTGTGCCATATTACCGGTGCCTGATGTTGTAATTACTTTAAAATACTCTAATTCTAATAATCCATATTAATTTTTTATGTTTTTCTCTTTATTTCCTGCTTTATAGGGTATGGAGTAACTGAGGGGTTTACATATATTGAAGTGTGTTAAACACACTGCAATGGGGTTTAAACGAAGAAGTTCATATAGTTCATATTTTGGTACCTTTCCTTCTTTCCCCTGGTTGAAAATAAAAAGGTATATTTTTCTTCCTTACAAATTAGACACAGCATTTTGGCTCACCCTATGAAAATCACATTACCATTATGCAATTTTTGTTGTAATTTTATTCAAATTTTGATTAACTTTGCGAATTTGAGATTAATTTTTTTTTGTTTCTGAGTCATTTTATTTAAAAAAAAAAGTTTGTTTCTTTTCTCTAAGATTTAGTGCAACTGAAGGTTGTTTAATTTAGTTTGTGTGTACTTTAGTTTGACTTTAAGAATTTTGATTTAAATTTCTAAATTTTATGTTATTTTATGAAACTACGAACTACAAACTGGACACAATAGTTTCCGAGTTGCAGGAACTCCGTCGATCGGTCGATTTCCTTTCTGATAAATATGATGACCTCTTGATAAAACAGAACGTAAACACAGAAGAAATCCATTTGCTGAAAAATAGTGATCGGAGAAATGGCAAGGAAATTAACGACCTTAAACACGACATCATGCAATTACGGCAACTAAATCTCCAAGACCAAAAAGTCATCCGGAACTTTCAACCGGAAAGTGACATATGTACTAAGGAAGATATAATTCATCTGCTATCTAAAATAAATGTCACAATCACTGAGTCTGATATTGATTCAATAAATGTAGCGAAAAGGAGTAAGTCAACCAATGCAACTTCCAATAGTCAAAACCGTAACAGTCCACCTATATATGTGAAACTGGCTAATAGAGGTATAAAAGTAAAAATTATGTCAAACAAGAAGGCGCTACGTTCTGATAAAAGCGAAAATTTCAACAAAACCCTCATTTTGGACGTATTGACACCAGCAACAATGAAATTATTCCAACATGCGAAATTATTGAAATCCAACTGCAACTTCAATCATATATTCACAGTGAACGGAAGAATATTTGTGAAGCAGCTAGGTACCAGTACACCACGTAGAGTAAGCAGTATGGATGAAGTGGATCAAATTCTTAAGGATCACTGTCATCGTCAAAGTGATCATTAGAAAGAAGTACTCTTCAGGTATTGTATTCGCATAAATAAAATATCACTAGAAATGGGCTCTACCGGTATCACTAACTATTATTTTGAACACATAGATAAATTTGATTTCTTTCTAGATAGTGTTAAAGGAGAAAATACTACCTTCAACATACTTAACATAAACGCGAGGAGTGTACAATCGATAAGCAAATTCAAAAAATTAAAAGAGTTAATAAGAGATATCACACTCGAAGTTGACGTCGTTGTCATCGGAGAGACATGGTTCAACAATGAGTTGACCGACATTTATACAATACCCGGTTACACTGGCACCTTTTCATGCAGAGCAGACTCATATGGAGGTCTACCTGTACACACCGCCAATAACCACAAGCTTACAGTCCACGATATTAACACAGGTTTTCTTAACTCTATTTATTTAACTTTTAATGATGTGCGTATTAAATCTAAACCACTATCTCTAGTGGCTTACTAACGTTCCCAGAAATGCGATTATAGTAGCTTCTTTATCTTCATTGAGAATAAATTGGATATATTGGCCAACTCTCCGTGCATATTTGTGGACGATTCGAATATAGACATGAATATGAAAACTAAAACTTCACATGGACTACTTCAATCCTTTGAGTCCAGTGGTTATACTATTTGCAAACACTATGCAACTCGACCATCCTCGAGAACATTAATCGACCATGCCTTCAGCAACATTACCAATGACACCAAGCTATGTATCGATACAGTGGGAAACACCATAGGTGATCATAATTTTCTCTTCCTGAGACTCTGCAACGAAATCAAAAATGATAAAGATGTAGTTTTTGAAACTAATAAAGTAAACTACGAGTTGATTAGATCAGTCCTGGCATCAATATTCTCCAATCCTTATTCTGTCATAGGCGACAATGGTGCCGATGACTATATAATTTAATTGAGGACAATGCATACAAAAAGTTCAAAATCACTCAAACAACAGTCTCGCGAAGCTTAAATACACCAGACTCAATAAACTCGTTAAGGATTGTGTTAAGATATGCAGGGACTCGTAACTTTCACGCAAATTCAAAGACATAAGCAACTCTAAACAGCTCTGGGGTGTGATCAATTCCGAATTATTGGGAAGGAGGGCCCTGGCCAATCTTCCTAGACTTGTCAACGCCTTTGGCACAACGACTTAAAGCCCTTCGGAGATCGCTAGTGCATTCAATGACTACTTTTCCAGTCTATGGCACAGGGCGTGTGATCACTCTGGGCTGAATGATATTAACCACTTTCAAACCTTGCGGCACAATCCTAGCACGCTTGATCTTGCTCCAGTCACCCCGGAAGAGATAGCAACCATCATAGCCAATCTCAATATTAAAAAAAGCTCAGAGCACGATGGGATATCTCCCCGTACAATAAAGGAATGTAGTAGCATCCTAACCCCAATGTTAGTCAGGCTCTGTAATCTCTGGAGTGTAACCTAAGAGGCTAAAAATACAGAAGATTACACCCATTTTCAAGGCAGGTGATAAATCTAATGTAAACAACTATCGCCCAATTTCAGTTCTCCCTACAATCAACAAAATAGTTGAAAAGTCATCCATTCCCGGCTGCTTACATTTCTAAACACGAGTAACTTCCTTTATGATAAAAAATATGGGTTCAGGCCCGAATCTGGTACTTCAACAGCTATAATTGACATCCTAGAAAATATACTCTCTGAGATCGATAAAGGCAAGATGGTAGGGGGCCTTTTTCTAGATTTGAGGAAAGCATTCGACACCGTTGACCATGATATCCTGTGTGAAAAATTATCTTATGCAGGAATCAGAGACTCTGCTCTGAACATTATCAAAAGCTACCTATCTTCCCGTACCCAGTACACTGACATTCTTGGTATCGCGAAAAGTAGCTTCAAACCCTCTAAAATAGGAGTACCCCAGGGTAGTGTACTAGGGCGACTACTTTTCCTTGTATATCTGAACGACATGGGGCAACTTAAACTTAGAGGAAGCTAGTACTCTATGCCGATGACTCAGCTCTGTTCTATCCAAGTAGAGACACTACAACTATGATGGAAAATATTAAACATGACATGGGACTAATTCTTGTATACCTAAGGTTAAACAAACTCGAACTGAATATACAAAAAACTAAGTTTCTAAACTTTAGAAGTGCAAGATGTTTGGTGCCTCCTGTTTTCTTTCCCATCGAGAACTTTGTCGTAACCGAGTCTACGTCGATCAAATATCTAGGTATTGTTCTCACCCCACATCTGACACGGTACGAACATATTGAACTTATCAAATCTAAGACTTCGCCGGCAATCGGCATCCTTTGTAAATTTCGTCAATCACTACCCACCCATGTCTAGAAACAGCTTTAGTTTGCACTGGTACACTCTCGACTAATGTATCTGACTTCCATATGGGCCCACCGTGGGACTGTAAGCTTGAACTCGCTGCAAGTCTTCCAAAACAAAGCCTTAAAGGCGGTGTTCAACCTATGTTTAAGGTTTAGTACGCATAAGCTATATACTGATATTGCAAAAGACATACTGCCATTGAAGCTCCTTTACTTTACCAAATTGGAGCTTTTATGTACAAATTACAAACAAAACAATTATACTCAACTCTGACATTGTCGATCTCCCATCATGATCATGACACAAGAGCAAGGGGCGTTCTCATTCCAGCACATGTTCGACTGGAACAAACTAAACCGTCCATGTCTTACGTTGGACCCAAGATCTTCAACTTCATTTCCACTTCAATCAGGTCGGCCAACTCTTTACCAACTTTTAAATTTAAACTAAAACAGTGGATCAGCAACAACAGGCACGATGTACTGAATGCGATTGTAGTACCTACCTAACTCTGCAAAGTTTATCTACTTTATTCTATAAAATAGGAGTGTTTTTCTCTGCAGTGAATTCTTTTCATTATATCCATAATAGTTTCAATAATATTAAGTTTACTTTATTACTGTATATTTCTCATGTTGTAAACAAAAAATCCGTAATACAAGCTTGGTTCCATTAACACTATAAAAATTTAGCTATAAGTAAAGGAATTTTATTAGTTTAAGTTGGTATAAACATTACTGAATTAAACTTGTTTAGAAGTGAGTTATGGAAAAAGAATTACCCATAACTTAGTTATAAGTAAATGAATTAATAATATTTAAAATTTAGATATAAGAAAAATAACTTTGTTAGGTAATTTTATAATGGCGAAGCCAGATTAGCTCCGTTATATGTCTCACGACTCTGGAGCACTAATTTTGCAATATAATTTCTGTACCTGAATTATTTTTGAAATAAATAAAAAAAAAAAAAAATAAATAATTCGCGTTTAACGTTTTATAATAACTTTATTTTTTTTATAAAACATAAAAAAAAACCAACAACTTAATAATTTTCATTTTTATTCGCGACCGACAATTAAAATTCAAATATATGTATTCGCGTAAACCAATCAATAACTACTAATAATTAATCAAAAGAAAATCGATTAAGTTATTCAACATAAATTTTTTTTTTTCAAAGTACTTAAAGTTCATCATACTTTGACCGATATTAGTAAAATTTGCCAAACAAGCGAAAATTTTCAAACGTATAAAAATTTTCATTCTTGGCTTGTTGTTTTTGTAAGTGATTATTCTTTGAAGAAAATTAATTAATTCATAAAACTTACGCGGATGCAATTTTGTTTTATTACGATATGAAAAAATTTAATTTAATTTAAATGTTTCGCAATACTAAAATTGGCGTATATACAAATTTTAAATTATTTCGACATGAAAAAATATTGTCGAAACAAATTAATAATTTCAATAAAATATTTCGAAATTTTTTGATATTTCGAAATATTTTATAAATTAAATAAAAATTTACGCGTTGTAACGTTGTTTTCTGCACGGGGTGAGCTCGCCGGCTCCAGGGGTCAGATACGGACGATTGAAATAATAACAGGTCGGTTTTTATGTTGAAATATAATTTTATCTTTATTCACTATTTATGCCTGCCTGAATACTTGGAGATACGGTTTTTAGTATTGGGGAAAGAGGTTAAGTTGGATGTTTCGAGGTGGGGAGGAATAGATGGGATGTGTATCGATACGTAATGATCGGTATTTGTTTGATATTGCTTGGTTCGGGTGACACAAACAATATCAAGCACAGGTATCTCGTATGTACGAGCAGGTCAGTAGTTTTACCTACTACATCGGAAATCTGGTCTAGAAGATCTTGTTGAGTGGTACGGGTGACTCAAAACAACAAGCGGTCTATACTGCCGGTTCGGCTGACGCACACAGTATTTCGGATCAGGGACAGGTACCTCTTTACAAGGCGAAATCGGTTATGGTATCACTGCTGGGGTATACCATTTATCGGCGTTCCACTGTACTCCGGTTCGGGTGACGCAAACAGTATTGTGGTCGGGTATTTCGTAAAGAGAGATTCCGCATTTAGTAAGAGCGGTCTAACACCAATAAGATCTTCCTATAAGAGTTCGGGTGACTCGAACAGGTGTCCCTTATGAAGACGTCCTACTATACTATGAAGGATTCTTAAGTCGGGGTACGGGTGACTCCCAACACAGTCTCCTAAGTAAAGCTTTCCTCCTAACCGGCTTTCCTGAGTCAGGTGATAGACTACCTATACTGGAGTTTATTTTGAGTCTTATACTCGAAATGACTACTTTCAACTGCGAATTTCATTCCAACGAAAATATTTTCGATGAAAATATATTTCTTTGAATTTTGTTTGTAACTTCGTTACAGCGTTTACAAAATTTTAATTATTTCACAATGTTGAAATAATTTTTTTAACAAATAACGAAATCACGGAATACGGGAAATTATTGGGATCAATAAACGCGTTTTTGGTCGGAATGACTTTTGGTACAGGGTGTACCACAACAGAGTAAATATGACGACAGCCGGACTAAATAATCGAAATCGCGAAAAGTTAGCCCGATTCCGAAACCAGAAAAAAACTAACGAAAATCCGAAATTATGTTTACATCAAAACTTCGTTCAGAAATTTCGATGATGTGAACACACCTTCAGAAAATTTTGACTGAAAAAAAAACAGATGAAAATTATTTGAAGTGAATACAGGGAAATTCGAAAATTGCGAAAAAAAAGTTTGAAGTCAAAATTTTTAAAAAAAATTAATTTTCTGAAAAAACTTGGTTTACCATATGGTAACTACCAAGCACCATTTTCAAACATCAACTCGTTCGAAATCTGTCAAAAAATTTTGTTTGAGCTCCATTTGTTATTTCAACCGAAGTTGAAAATTCTAATAGCAAACAGAATTACCAAATTCGCTGAGTGAACAAGGAAACGTTGGGCGCCATATATGTAACTGAGGGGTTTACATATATTGCAGTGTGTTAAACACACTCCAATGGGGTTTAAATGAAGAAGTAAATACCCTGATGACCTTTCCTTGCGGGGAGATGATATGAGATGGCACAGCGTTTGTGAGCAACTGAAGGCTGATTGGCTAAGGTCTTAATTTGGGCAAGTCCCACCCGAATGGACCAAGAAGCAGAACCTTGTGCTCCATGACCATACCCTCCCCTATAAATGGGTACGGTGCCTTTATTTTTTGAATCATGACCTACTTCGGCCCCCTCTCACTTCATCCCTCTCGCTCGCAATGTTCTTTCTATTTAACGACCAACATGACCTATAAAACTAATTCCTTGTTTTCACATTCGCCTCGGTGGAAAACCGACCGAGTACAATCACGACAATATTTCGGAACCACATGAAAAGTTACAAAACGTAAATTTTTCTTTAATAGTGCACAACATTTGGTTTTATTAGCATTTCTTTATTTAATTTTAATTTTTGTTTGTTTCTTATTTCATAATTGATAGTAAAATACCGGATTTAATATTTATATATATATATATAGAAATAATCTCACCATTTTGAATTTTTTTACGAATATAGGGATAATAATAATAATGATAAGGAAAATTAAAAGAAAACCAAAAAAACCTTTCCGGATGACCACTAGTTTGTAGTAGCTTTCTTCTTAATTATTTGGACTGAATTTCTATTGATTCCATTTGCCAGTAGAGAATCGAATCCTGCTTAATGTTTTTGTTTTTCTTTTGCCTTTCCTTATACTTTTGCCTTAATTATTTCAATTTCTTTATATTAACATAAACCTAGATATTGATATTTATATACATATATAACATTATTATTTTGTATTAGGCTGTCTCCGAAATTATGAAAATTTTATTAAATTTTGAATTTGTTTTCCTTTTTTTTCCTAAATTGCTGTATTATGACTTGATTATTTTCGGGTAAACATTGCTTTTTTTTGTTTGAAATTAACCGCCGTTGTTCCAATCGTAATTGCATTGTCTCATTTCTATCCATAAATTGCCTAGATTCCATGAATATATTTTATGTTGTGCCTTCCTTGTATTCCAAGCAATTTGTTGAAAAAAAAAATTTTTTTTCTTAACTACAAAATCACACCGATTCCTCTTAAACACAAATACATGTTGGCTTAAAAAAAACAATCTTATTTCTGATTCTTTCAACTCGAAATTCTATGAAGATAAAAAAAACTCATACCGAACTATATCAAATAAAAACATATTTTTTCTACACTTTTTTAAACTTTCCTTTTTTTTCTTTTTAACTTCGTTCAAAAAGGATTCGCTATTTATTATATTTATTTAAACTCAATACTTGATCGCGCAAGTAGACAAAAAAAATCGACAGTCCATTTTGTTTTCCTTTTATTTAACCTGCTCCAATCCGACTTCACCAAGACTTTCATCCAGCCTCCTCTAAGCTTCAAACAAGGCTCTCTAGCATTTTTCTGTTCTATCTAATCTGCCGTCCCAAAAACTTTCAACACATTTTTTTTCTCTGTCGCCCGACCCATTTTTTGAAGTGCAAACTTCTTTAGCCGAGTTGGAAGTGATTTGAAACTCGATGAAACGTTAAGAAAGCAACACTTTTTACCAAGATGAAAAACCAGTCGATCAGAATCCATAACAACAAAAATTTTGCATAAAAAAATTTTGCACATAAATATGCCCAGTTATTTCAGAAAATATAATTTTTTCTGAGATTTTGCCTTGCTATTATTCTGTCTGATTCCTGGGCGCCGGATACATAGAATACAAAATACAGTGTTTCCTATTATCTTCGTCTCTTCTTTGCGCGCTGTTTCGTAAAGATGTATTGATCAAATAGAAACTAAAGAATTCATAGCGTCCTGTATTGTTCACGTGTATCGTTTTGTGAATATTTTATCATTTTAATAAAACATTTTCCAAATGTGCCGAAAACTAATGCCACAAAAAGTTTATGAGCTCATGTACAGGATCTTCAATTAGACAGAATAGCATGGCCGTCGAATTTTCTAATTCTTACCGAGACGTGGGTTAATAATGAAATTATTGTAGACATTACGAGTTTTGATATTGTTGTTCAATATAAAAGAAAATATATGAGGGAGGCCGATTTGCAATATACCATAATAATATAAATGACAACCCGTGTTGTTACTCCACAAATAGATCTCAATATACAACAACTAGAATCATTGTCTGTTCAGCTTTCTAAAGTGGGAGAAATATCTGCTTGTGAAAGCAGATTGGACCAAAATAAATCAGTTATAATTGTGGCAATTTACAATTCTCCAAACCAATCAATGAATACAATTATTGAATTCATCTACGAGAATTTACTGAAGTACACAGCAGAAATATCGCGGATTCTTAAAAAAGATTACAATAAAATTCCGATGATTTTGAGTGGGGATTTTAATGTTAATTTTGCATTGGACACAGCGATCCCTTTGATTGACTTAAATTTAAAAATGTGCAGTAGTCGCACTGAATCGACAATAAGATCGAAAACAGTAATTGACGCTGTATTTCAAAGATATATTGATCAAATCCAAACCAAATCAATCATTTCACACCTTAGTTATCATAAGCCACGCGTGTCATTTATTGAAATTGAAAACAAAGAGTGTGAATAATAAAATGTAAAATAACTTTTAAACTTGGTACCAATACTTTAATAAAAAAACCATATAATTATCCCACCCCTGAGACTCGTCTCATTCTCTAGCTGTTTAGTTTTCCGAAGGTTTCACTTCTACGGCATGAGCACAGCGCACATAATTTTTTTTCTGTTTGTTTCATTAAATCAGGTGATATGACTTGCAATTTTCGTTTGTCCTTTTTGTTCTGATTTTTCGTTGCCTATGGATTTATATTCGATTCTGTTTTCCCTTTACCTATTTGGTTTTTCGACATGGATTTTCGGACACTGAACTGATTTTTTTTTTAATTTTTGGAGAAATTTTATTTTAATAGTTGAAAATCAGCTGTCACGAATGTCGCTAAATAGGAAGCGCAAGAATTTGATTGTCTTTCAGACACGAAGTGTAAGTGTGAGTTTGTTCCTACACGTTACAACTCTAGGAACCGAAAGAGTCTTCGTAATTGACAATCGGATCGAAGAGCCAGGACGAAGATTTAAGATGTTTAATGATCTGTCATTTTGTTTTTTTTTTTGTATTTTTTTATTTTGTTTTCGCATTTTGTGTGGCTGCTTTTTTTGTTTTAAATATTTTCATTAGCTTTGAAATAATTTTGTTATCTTACTTGGTATCATATTTCGTTTTCTTGTTTCGCAAAAAAATATGTATATCGGAACTTGACCTAATTATTATAAAAGAAATAAGTCATGAGGAAAAATATGTATGAATAAGTTGGTTGGGTTCTTTTCTTCTTTGAATGAATTAATTTAAGCGCTCTATTTATTTGTTAATTTCATTGAGATTATTGCATATTATTTGTACTTTTCTTTTTGTTACAACTAGAGTTTCCATTTCCCGACACTTTTTAATTTCCCGGGATACGGGAAATTTTGTATTACATTTTCCGGGAAATCCCGGGATCCCGGGACTTTCCTAAAAATATTAAAGGGAAGTATAAACGATAACATTAGAAATAATATTTTATTATAAAAGCATACAGTAATTTTAAATCGGCATGTAGCTGAATTTTTGATGTCCTATGGTAGAGATGGGACAGAAAAACTGTCAAAACTTTTCTCGAATGTTTATAGGAAAGTACTATAATCGCGCGAAAACCTAACTTTTGATCTAGAAGGGCTAGGAAGATGAAAATAAGTGCAAAATCCGTTTCGTCAAAAATAATTAGCCCCATGTCCGTCCGTCCGTACGTCCGTCCGTCCGTCCGCTTTTTTAAATCGTTAATAAAATCTGAATGGATGGTCAGATTTCCATGAAGCTTGCACCATTTTGGTGTTGCATCAAATGCCAGATGGTGTTAGATTTTGGGCGAAACTAATATATGGCAACACTATTTGGTAACGCTTTTTTTGTCTAAAAACGACAAAATTTTGTAGGCACGGTTCAGACTAAACAGTCGGGCCAATTTCGATAAAATTTACACAGTTCATGTATTTGATCCTAACTTAGATCTGATTAGTTTTTGGGCCATATTCGACTATGGCAACACTATCTAAAAATCCATTTTGTCCAAATATAGTCTATTTTTGCACTTGTTGTAAAACCGAAACTGCTCGTCCAATTTTGATGAGGTTTGCACAGTTTATGTACTAGTATCGAAATCAGAATATATAAACTTTTCAACCGAATTTACATCTGGCAACACTAATGCGCAAAACTTTTTAAAAAAAATGTTGTGGTGGAAATATAGAAACTTCCCCATTTTGGTTAATAATAGTCGGATTGTAATGAAACTTCGAAAATACGTTTGGGATGGACCAGCTGAAAAAATAAAATATATGTCCCCGCGGTGGGGGTTTGTGGAGGGCTAAAAAAGAAAAACTTCAATAATTCACTCAATAATAGGCGGATTTTCTTTAAACTTGGTGTGTACATTCTGGATAAGGGAAGTGAAAAGACAGAATGCGTCTCCCCTCGGTGGGGGTTGCGAGAGGGTGAAATAAAAAAAACCCTAATAATAATGAAATATAGAAACTTCCTTAATTCGGCCAATAATAGTCGGATTGTAATGAAACTTCGAAAATACATTTGGGATGGACCAGCTGAAAAAATAAAATATGTCTCCCCGCGGTGGGGGGTTGTGGAGGACTAAAAAAGAAAAACTTCAATAATTTACTCAATAACAGGCAGATTTTCTTTAAACTTGGTGTGTACATTCTGGATAGGGCAAGTAAAAAGATAGAATGCGTCTCCCCTCAGTGGGGGTTGCGAGAGGGTAATATAAAAAAACCTTAATAATTGGGAGAATAACCGGCGGATTTTAATGAAACTTGGAATGTACATTTGGAATGACCAAACTGAAAAGATAAAATGTCTCCCCTCGATGGGGGATTGTGGGGGGCTGAAATAGAATAACTTCAAGAATTCACTCAATAATGGGCGAATTTTCTTAAAACTTAGTGTATACATTTTGGATAGGCCAACTGAAAAGATAGAATGCGACTTCCCTTGCGGGAATGCAAAATAAAAAAACTTTAATAATTCGGCCAATACTAGTCACATTTTCATAAAACTTGGAATGTACATTTAGAATAGGAGAACTGAAATGAATATTTGATGACATTATCGGGAAAGTTCCATAGTGGTCCGGCCGATATAGAGAAAATGTAAATTCACTACTATGGTTTGCTTTGCTCATTTTTGAGTTTTCTTTTTCTCGCGAGTGGAGTTTTTTTTTGTAAATTGAGTTTTTTTTTTGAGCATTTTTTGTTCTTTCTTCGTTTGTTTTAAATTTTCCGAGAAGGGAAAGAAAACCTGAACAAAGAAAAGGCCAGAAAACCAATTGTACATCAAAAGGAAAAGGGGCGGAAGATTCATCGGGAAATACATTGAGGAAAACAAAATTGTACTTACCAAAAGTGAACTTACGATCAGCTGAAGACACAGTTTGGGATCTGGAACACACACACACACGAAAGCTAAGTTTCTTTTTTTTGTTATTAATATTGGTTGTTTTTGACAAACAATATAATTTGTGTTGTTCTTTTTGAGTTTTTTTTTGCACAAAAAAAAATACACATACCGCCGATTTTTGCGATTTCTAGTTTTCTTTTATAGTAAATGATTTTGTATATTGATTATTAAAAACACGCAAAATTTCTAAAAGTAAAGTGAATTCAAAAATGAAACCAAAACCAAAAGTTTTTTTTAAAAAAAAAAAAGTAATCAACGCTTTAAAATGTCAATGAAATAGGGTTTAAAAATAGTATTACCAAATTTAAAATTTTTTAAACAAATTTTTGCCGCATCGCGAAGCAAACTTGTCACAACGGTTTTTTGTTGTTATTTTAAAAAACTATATATATAATTGTTTTTTTTTCTTTTTTTATAAAGTTTATAAGTTTATAAGATTATAGAAGATATAGATTTAAAAGGAATATTGAATAAACAATACAATTATATTTTCTAAATTTTATTGTTTCCCATCTTCATTTCAAATTCTACCATTGTTGTTCCTTTTTGTGTTTTCGTTTTGAGCGAGGTTTTCTTATATTGATTTTTGTGCATGGTATCGCAAATATATAACTATGTGCTGAAGTATAAGTGATATGGAAGGTGAAGTGCAACTAGTTAAAAAGATATAAGGAGGTAAGATTCAAGAAAATGAGAGTATATTTTTGTTCATTTCTTCTAATTTTCTGATAACCTACACTCGCGGAGAATGAGGCCCTGCGTCACAAAACGGCTCTTTAGAGGCACCGTTTTGGATAGAGGTTTCCTTTTTTTGTGAGTTTATTGATTTTTTTTTCTTTTCTATTAATATTTTTTTGTGAATGAACACGTGTTCAGTGCAAACTGAATATTTTTTTTGTAGTTTTTTTTAAATCCACGCTTAACAAGCATTCTGGCCGCTGGTGGGAATTCTGGAACGAGGCTAACTGAGGAACCCGGCAATGCGTGGCCACCAGCAAACCAGAATGAAAATCTAATAACGAACTTCATTTTGTTACACTGTTTTTCTGTCCTTTTCTACCATAGGGCATCAAAATATCGGCTATAGGTCGATTTTAAGTTACTATATGTTTTTTAATACTTTTCTGCTAATATGTATTAGGTGTGTGAATTAGTTTTTTTTTTAATATTTTCGGTAAATATACAAGTTTATTTAACATCTATATAATATTTTGAATTCATTCAATAGCTCCATCTGAAGCTACAACCTTCGTCCATCTTTCAGGTAATTTACGCATTCTTTGTCTGAAGAAATCCGGGTCTTTGGAGGTCCAATTATCCAGTCCAATTTTGATGTTTTCATAAGAAGTGAAATGCTCTCCAGTAAGGGCTGACTGCATCGTCTGGAATAAGAGGTAATCTGAAGGTGCCATGTCTGGTGAATATGACGGGTGGGATAACACTTCCCAATCCTGCCATTCTAAGTAGATTTCAACCGAATCAGTAATATTTGGTCTGGCATTATCATGTTGAAAATAAATTGGTTTTGCCTATTCACCCATTCTGGTCGTATTTCCTGTACATCCCGCTTCAAATGCAATAGCTGCCATCGGTAGGCATCGCCAATAGTTTCAGCGGTTTCAGAACCATTCAGCAGCATTCCAAAAATGGTTTCTCGACGTTCGATGTCTCTTCTTTTAATTCATATGGGACCTAATTATATTGTTTTTGAATTATTCTCGTGGTTTGGAGCCATTTTGTAAACGTTGATCGATCAACATTTAATGATGTTGCCAATTCTGCGTGAGTGTTACATGGATCTTCATCGAGTAATGCTTCCAATTCTTCATCTTAAATGTAAGTTTTTTAATAATGAATTGTTTGCCTCAACTTCATGGTCAACTCGGCCTTATGACCTTTCCCAGCCCTTGGAAATTTCTTCTTGTTGCTACTTGAAAAAGAAATCAATAGCGAACAAATGAAATAAATAACCATTTGTTCGATTTTGTTCAATTTTTCAACGTTACGCAGTAAAATCTACAGCCACTAAAATTTTGATGATTGTAAAAAAAAAAATCAAAATTCCAGGGGAGGCAAAACTTTACTCCACACGTTACAACCAAGTAATTGACACTCAGTGATCAAAGTTGTTTCAACTTTGATATAGTAGATCGTATGATGAAACGATTTACGGTTTCTGTCTAATACAACATACATACTAGAACCCCGCGGCTCCAGCTGTCAAAAGTGTTTTTAATTTCTATAGAGATAAAGATGGGACACTGAAGTTTTTTGAAGTACACATGCAGTTCTATTGCTTATGGGTTGTAGCGTAGTGGCGGCGTTAAAAATATGAATTCAGAGGGGCAACATTGTAAATGGGCTGAATACTCATGTATTGTGGAACAATCGAATTGCAAGAAAATTTTTGGGTTATTTATTCCACAAATCAAGTTTATTTTAAACATATAAAATTATATTATTAAATTAAAATTATAAATATGTAAGTGCCTACATATTTTTCCTTGTGTCAACCAATAGCCGAAAGCCATTTCATACGTAAAGTCTCATTATTTGGAAACCTTAAAACCAAAAATTGGCATTTAAAACTGAAAATGTTAAATTTTCAAAAACTTCATCGAATTTTAAGGATTTCCCCCACTTTGACCAAAAAATTACTGTCACTGGTACTTTTCCTTTTAATTTAATTAAAAAAGAAGAGGGGTTTCGTGCTTCAATCTAGATTTAAACTTGATTCAAAAAAAGAAATTTTTGTTTAAATTATGAACTAACGTAATTTCTGTGTGATTAATTATAATGAAATAAACACTATAAAAACTATTTTTTATACGACAATAATGAAAATTCGCCTATTTTAATAAAAATTATATCAATTGTACGTGTGAAAGGAAATTACAGGAATTTTTCAATGTTGTTTGCTGTTACAACCAGAAACTAAACAATTCATATTGCAAATTATTTAAGCTCAATTATTTAATTCAAAAGAATTGTGCTTGCAATTCAAAACGCACTAAAAACTAGAAATTGGAAAAATAAAATTTTTTTCTCCTCCCAAATTGACACTGCGTTCAAAAAAAAGTGGTTCGTACACAGATATCTTTAAAACGGGATCTAGCCTATCCGGGTGTTCTATAATCAAAGTTTACAATTTAAAAACTGCATTTTTATTGATACTACCTTAAAATCAGCCTATAGAGGTTTGTTTGATGCCCTGTGGCTATATATATACATAACATGTATACATTTCATTGTCCAGATCATACTCTGAAATTATCAGTTCAGGACTCGAGTCAGAGACATCAGAGTGATCAGTCATCGTGATTAGCAACGTTTTATGAAATATTGTTTCTAATTTAAATAGTGACCAGTTAGTTAAATATAGTAACATACATATAAATATAGTATAAATACATAGAATCAGCAGTGAATCAATTAATTCTGGGTTCAGGATTGTTAAAAAATCCATTTACATTTCAACAATTATCCCATGAGGAAATCTGTTCATACAATATACAGTTTAGTGCACAAACAGTTAACTGGTGTATGTCACAAGAAATAACAAAAGAATTTTAGGCATTTCGATTTATTCGATCTTAAAAATTTAAAAATCGAATAAAAGTTATGATTCGACCTATTGTTATGTAACAAAACATTACCTACATCCTCCAAAGAGTAACGCACTTCGCAACAACATGTTTCTTGAAACTAATATGTTTCTGAAACTTCAAATGTTGTTGTAAACGAAAAATGTTCGTGAATTTGATAAAGTCAGTTATTGTTAAAATAGAAGTTCGTGAATTTGATAAAGTCAGTTATTGTTAAAATAGAAGTTCATAACTTTGATACATAAAGTTATTGTTAAAATAGAAGTTCGTGAATTTGATAAATTCAGTTATTGTTAACATAGAAGTTCATAACTTTGGTACATAAAGTTATTGTTAAAATAGAAGTTCGTGAATTTGATAAATTCAGTTATTGTTAACATAGAAGTTCATAACTTTGATACATAAAGTTATTGTTAAAATAGAAGTTCGTGAATTTGATAAAGTCAGTTATTGTTAACATAGAAGTTCATAACCTTGATACATAAAGTTATTGTTAAAATAGAAGTTCGTTAAGCTAAAGTTAAGGTTAAAATTAAAGTTGTAAACCAATTGAACAAGGAAATTGTAAATGTTTTAGTGATATTTTTAAGAAGAACGTGTAAAAAAATAAGAAAGAAAAGGTGAATTAAAAAAAAAATATAATTTCTTAAAAGACAATAAAAAAATTATAAAAGTGAATATTCATACAAGAGGATTTTTATTTCATTAACCCATCCGAACACCAACCGTAGCAGCACAATAAGTAAGTTTTTTCTTCTGGATTATACATTTCTTTTTTCCAACCAATATTACTTCTGCGGGAAACCCCTCCCACTTGCTGATACCATTGGAAGTTTTTTTGAGAAGCAGAGAGCTCTGAAACCAAATGGAAAGAGAACTTTTCCAGAGAGTTTTTATTTAATTCCTGCGGTGGAACATCCCAAACCCAAAAAAAATATCAACACCAACAAAGAAAATACAACTTGGTCACAAATCATCATATTCAAATTCTGGAGAGAGCCAGATTGAAATTATACAAAGAATTTTTACATAACAGTGGCGCAGCTACGGTAGTTCTGAGTCGCTAAGCGTTAAAAATCTCAGAAGAAAGAACTAAAAATAACTGCGTAAAAATTCGGCGAATGTTTCAACAAACCTCTCCTCCGGAATCTGAAAGCGAAGATAGTGATCGAACATTTGCGGAAAAACTCGACGAATTATCATCAATAACAGCAGCTTGGATTATTTTCTCATATTATCAATAATCTACGAACCAGGATGTACGCAAAGCATCAAATATCATCAACAACAGAAGATTTTGAAAAAAAAAAATTTTTAATAGAATTTAAGTCTCATTAATCAATAAGATCAAATATGTCATTAGAAAAAATAAGCAGTTTTGTGTGCAATTCGATTCCTTTACTAAGCGCGGAACTCGGACCTAATTTAGCATCCGAGGTAACGGTATTTATAGGATGTTGCCGAACAATATATAAAATTCTTTCGGCAGAAGAGCAAAAAATTTTCGTATCTATTCTTCCCCTCAGTTTCCGTGGTCGGGCCGCCGCTATTTTAGTAAATATTCCGACGGGAAATTTTACTGATTTTTTAAATAATGTTCAAGACAAGTTAAATGAAAGTAAACCATATGGTACCTTGTTGAAAGAGCTACAAAACTCCAGACAACTTCCTTGTGAAACTCTTTCACAATTTGCAGATCAGATAAAATCCCTCTTAAAAGAGTGCGTAGACCAAGCAATTCAACGGCACCCAGACGCATATGGGTCCGTAAAACAAGATTTAGAGGAAACGGCAATATTTTCATTCCAAAATGGAATATTAAATTACAATCATCGACTTTTCTTCCTTCATGAAGAACATAAAACTTTCGAGTCATTAGCTGCTATGGCAGAATATCTTGAGCAAATGGAAAAACAGTTCACTCAATTATCTCCCAATCTATATAATAACTTCTCAGCCAGTACACCCGAAAATTTTAAACTAATTTCTACACCTAATGTAATTTCTCCTCATGACCGTGAACATGAGTATTACATATACAATCAAAATGTTGTAACCCCAAACAACTATAATAATGATAATAATAATAATTATAGCAAGTATTGTTATATGAATAATAATAATAATAATAATAATAATGATTATAACAATCATTTTAACGGTTATTACGAAGATATCCGAAATAGGGAAGATAGCAATAATAGAAACAATTTTCAAAATAATAACAATTATAATTTTAACAACAATAATAATAATAATACGTTTCAAAACCAACGATTGAAATGTGGTTTTTGTAATAGGTCGGGCCATGTTTACGAGTGTAGAACTCGCATGAACACCCCCTATTGTGATCAATGTCGTGTGTACGGACACACGAATAATACATGTGAAATTTATTCAGCAGAAAAAGTTAATAAGCAAATAAATATGGTAACAAATTTAAATACTAAATGCACCTTTTGCCTACAATCAGGACACATTGCAAACACATGTTTTGCGAAACAACAGTGGGAAGAAAATTACTCATCTCCTCTCAAGCAACCCGCAATGAACCCCTCTAATTCAATTATAGGATCAGTACCCAAACCAATTAAAATAAGTCCGGCCGAAGTAGTATGTAAGAAAATAAATAAAACGACGCAAAGTCAAGACGAAGAAAATAATAATATTAAAGAAAAAATTAAAGTTCAATCGGCATCCGGCACATTACAAAATATAGGTACAAGTTCTCCACTCCAAATACTCCCAAAAAGCAAAGAACATGCAGTGGAAAAAGCCAATCTAAATTCAAAAGATGGCAATTCAGGGTTCGATTGCGTTCCTCCAAATAGTGTTATTGAAAGACCAAACAAACACGTAACGTTCGAGAAAACAAAACTTGACAAGGAAAACATTGAGATTCCATCCTTTATAGGTATGTCCACAATGTTCACAGAGGTGGTCCATATAGATGTCGCCCAGGCACAGGTTGAAACACCAGTACCTAAGGCTAAAATTGTAAGTGGCCGCAAGAACGGACAAAAACCTTTGAACCAAAATTTAAAGGTAAACGATTTGGAATATGAAACAAAGACTCAGAGAGAAATTCTTATTCCAATTCGTTCCATTAAATCAGTTCATACAAAGAAGGAATCGAAACAAGATAAACCCCTTTTTTCTAAAGAAGTTTATTTTGGAAGTTGCCTTGTCGAGCCAGTTGACGAGAGAATGACGGTTTGCACCTTCAATAAGCAACCAAGAGAACAGAAAACTGAACAAATTCAACAAAAAACAAACGAAATGCTTGAAAACAAAGTCCATATAGATAAGAAACGTCCCAGAAACTCATTGTTCCCTAAGCCTAGAAAAACATTATTTTACAAAAACAACCCTGTTGAGCACCGCGAGCTCGAACCAAGTCTTTTAGACCACAATATAAGAAATTATAAAACTCGAAAAAGAAAAATCTTATATTAAATTTTCATTTTGAGTAACAACGTCTTTTAGACCACAATATAAGAAATTACAAAACTCGAAAAAAAAAAAAATCTTATATTAAATTTTCATTTTGAGTAACAACGAATTATCTATTTTTTTTTCCTTATCTTTTCCCCCAACAAATGCATTAAATGCACTCAATAAAAATTTGTTTTGCAAAAATTAAAAATCGTAAACAAACATATGCTATTAGGTTAATTTTTTTTTCTTTTTTAGAACACTTTCAATAACCTTGCCAAAGAAATGTTACTCTTTTTCCAATACCAAACATACATATGTTAAAATCAAATATTTCATGAGTCACTGAAAAGATGATCTACTTTCTTTTATGCAATGCATTGCCCATTCATAAATTTTTAACCGTAAACCTTTCGTATGTGAAAATGCTGACCTAGCAAATCATTTTTTTTTTATATTACAACTGTAGTAAATTGAATTGAACACAAATTTAAACAATAAGCTTTTTAAATTTTAGTATTAAGTAATAAAAATTATTGTTATAAAAAATGTAAACAAAACAAAAATTTACATTTTTTTTATTTTTATTGAAAATTTAATTTAGAGAAAAAAAAATAATAGTAAGTTAAATTTTTTGAACAACAACTTTATTCCTTGTTTCTTAACATTCGGGCGATCGTTCAATTTTTTATATGTAAACATACAGAAAATTATATCTCCTTTTTAACAAAGTATTCGTTTTCCTTGTTTAAAAGTAAATATAATTTTCTTGCGGCAAAATGAAGGCATGTTATGTAACAAAACATTACCTACATCCTCCAAAGAGTAACGCACTTCACAACAACATGTTTCTTGAAACTAATATGTTTCTGAAACTTCAAATGTTGTTGTAAACCAAAAATGTTCCGCAACATTTTTGAGAGCAATAATGTTTTCTGTAAACTAAAAAGTTTCGGAACATTATTTACTTCTTCAGCGGAAATTGTACTTTGCACTATCAGCAATAAAATTAACGGAAATTGCGAAATGCATTAACCTTTGGTACATTTCGAAATTGATGATGGAAAGTTTCCAAATCGAAAGTAAATCAGGACAGTTGCAACACAGCAACGTTTCTGTAACTTAAATGGAACACTAGGTGCAAAGTACGTAATTTTCTAGCTATAAAAAGCTGCTTTGAATAATCAAAGGGCAGTTCAAGAAATATCTGATACAAGTGGAGTTCGAAAAATATCGGATACACGGTAGTTCTAAAAACATCGGATACGCGGAGAACAGTAGTCAGTCAGTTATCGTTAAAATAGAAGTTCGTGAATTTGATAAAGTCAGTTATTGTTAAAATAGAAGTTCGTGAATTTGATAAAGTCAGTTATTGTTAAAATAGAAGTTCATAACTTTGATACATAAAGTTATTGTTAAAATAGAAGTTCGTGAATTTGATAAATTCAGTTATTGTTAACATAGAAGTTCATAACTTTGGTACATAAAGTTATTGTTAACATAGAAGTTCATAACTTTGATACATAAAGTTATTGTTAAAATAGAAGTTCGTGAATTTGATAGAGTCAGTTATTGTTAACATAGAAGTTCATAACTTTGATACATAAAGTTATTGTTAAAATAGAAGTTCGTTAAGCTAAAGTTAAGGTTAAAATTAAAGTTGTAAACCAATTGAACAAGGAAATTGTAAATGTTTTAGTGATATTTTTAAGAAGAACGTGTAAAAAAATAAGAAAGAAAAGGTGATTTAAAAAATATAATTTCTTAAAAGACAATAAAAAATTGTAAAGGTGAACATTTAAACAAGAGGATTTTTATTTCATTAACCACTCCGAACACCAACCGAAGCAGCATAATAAGTAAGTTTTTTTTGGATTATACATTTCTTTTTTCCAACCAATATTACTTCTTCGGGAAACCCCTCCCACTTGCTGATACCGTTGGAAGTTTTTTGAGAAGCAGAGAGCTCTGAAACCAAATGGAAAGAGAACTTTTCCAGAGAGTTTTTATTTAATTCCTGCGGTGGAACATCCCAAACCCAAAAAAAATATCAACACCAACAAAGAAAATACAACTTGGTCACAAATCATCATATTCAAATTCTGGAGAGAGCCAGATTGAAATTATACAAAGAATTTTTACATAACACTATCAGAAAAATCATCTTATCATTGAATATCGACTAATTTTTCATAATCGATATCCGAAAAACCAACGGGATCATTTCATTTACAAAGAACATCTATATATAAATTTATTATCATATATAAAACAAATCAGACCAACTTTCACACAACATACACTCAACTCATTTATCATTACCATCAATTACTAATTCAACAAGTAACAACCAATTACATTTATTTCTTTACATATTAAATTTTAAACTAACACCAATTATATTACTTATTAAATTCACTAACCAGCCATCAGTGGATGGAAGAATTAATCTTACGCAAGAATAACTTAGCCTTGTTGAGGGGGCGCGTACTTCCGCCCACCTCCCCAAATGCCACGCTTACGAAGCTCGCAAGACGCACCCAATCGCCTCTGAGAAGTGCGAAAAAAAAGATAAACATAAGTCGCACTGCAACTCCCAAAAAAGCTGTAGGGAAATCAAGTATTCTCTTATCATCACTACTTTCTTCCAGAGACCCAAGACTGAGCAAAAATTTCATAATGGATCAACCCTCTTCGTCTTTTTCAGGTATGCAAGGTAACCATTTTACCACTTTACCATCGGAAGCAGAACCAAAGCACTCTATCTATAATATTGGGCGAAGTCCATCAGTTTCGTCCATATCCAGCGTAGAATCTGGTAAAACCCAAACGCCATTAAATAAAAATGCTCCCAACCAACCATTGAAAAAAAATAAGGCTTTTACGAATATCCCGCCAATAGTATGCTACAGCCTGGAGCATAAAAAACCATAGCATCACTGAACGAAATTCTAAAAGACAAGAACTTCACATTAAAAAAAATAAATAAAAATTGTACAAATATAAAACCAAAAATTTGGAGGACTACGAATCAGCCTTCCGATTTTTAAAAACATCCAAAATAAATAACTATACTTTTACACCCAAATATAATCGTTCGTTGTGCTATCTGATAAGGGGCATAGACAAAAGTTACGACGCAAACGATATTTCTATGGCGCCAGCTTCCTTACATTTAAATGTTACTTTCCAGAAAATTGACATTCTAAAAACGAGACAAAAGTCTCACAACTCTTTATTTTATATTTAATGTAGCAACGAATCAGATAACAAATCTCTATTGAAAGTCAGTTACCTCCTCAATGAAAAAATCAGTTCGGAAAAACTCAACCCAGGGCCAAACTTAAAGTGCAAGAAATGCCAAAGGTACGACCATGTCGCCATTAAATGTAGCATACCGTATCGCACAAACGCACAGAGGAAAAAAGGACATTCGACACACCAACGTCAGACAAAACGTGCAAAACATACAAACTAACAACCAGAACATAAAAAAAATGTACAATAATTTCGTACAACCCTCCATCTCGTTTGCAGATGCATTAATTTTTAAAAATAAACCGACTTTAGTCACAAACACTGAATAGACACGACAAATTCCACTGGCGTGTGCAATCGACTCTAATAACTTAGACTTTATTCAGCAACAATTTCAACAATATTTTAATATGAATCTCTTTGATCGCGCAAACAAAAATCAACAATTTAATAGACGTACTAAAATCAGACAGCAACGACGAGACAAAAAAACATTGGCTGCATCCAGCACTACTAAGCGCTTAGTCAAAATTCTTAATCTAAATTCTAAAAATATATTTTTTTTTAACGAAATAAGTGCCGAAAGTAAATAAAAATTGAGAATAAAATGGAATAAAAATTTTATAGGAAAGTGGAAAAATTTTAAAAAACTCATTGCAATTAAAATTCAATAATCCAGAAACAATTTTCAAAAATTCCTTTCAATTTATCCATTGCACATACCATTTCTTAACGTGAACAACAACCTCAAATGCGCTGTTTGGGTTAGCAAAAAATTTTTGCGCTAGAATTTCACTAAGCGCTTAAATTTAGAATTACATCCAGTCCTCTTGCTAGATTTAAGCGCTGTAAAGCGCTTTAAGCGCTTAGAACTGCTGGATGCGCCCATTATTTGTTCAACTTTACGTTCGAATTGGCGCCATATATTCAATTGATTGAAACATACGCCTGACATTGCACTCATTAGTGAAACACAACTTAGACAAAACAAAAAAAATATTTACAACAAATTTCCTAACTATACTCTTCACAATTACGACCGCACTGACAACGTAAGCGGGGGAGTTGCTATATTGTGCAAATACAATATAGTAATTGAACCAATCACATTGCCAATATTCGAAACAATTGACTGTAATTTTTCTTGAAGAATGGAAAGAGAGTGGAATGTGTATGCATCATCTACCGCTCACATAAATGCGGCGATCAAAACCTAAACAAAAATGATTTGAACTTATTATTTCGGGCGTTAAAAACAGCAAATCAACCATTCTTAGTAGGTGGTGACCTAGATGCAAAACACAGCTTTTAGTCAAATAATGTAGACGACTATAACGGACGAACTCTATATGATTGGTATTTAAATAAACATACAGTTTTTAATATCAGTCTCTTGAACTCGCATTACCCGTCATATCCAGAATCCGAATCATATTTGGTTCTATTTTTAGTACATACTGATTTGTTGATAAGCCAAAATTGCCGTTTACACAATGATTTATTAACAAAACTATCTTACTCAGATCAGGATATCGTTGTACTGATTATAGACGGTATACAAGAACATAAAAAAACGCACCTGGATATTGGCCTATCGCTTTCAAGGCTATAAATCCAATCAAAATTTTCGATTACGGAAACGCAAACTGGCCTAAATTTGATAAAGATAAAAAAAAAAAAAAACAATTAAATATCAATCATACGACGAACCTGACCAAACAACAAATTGACGAAACCATAGACGCGATTACAAAAGCCATAAATGTAGCTACAAAAAACGCTATACCGACTATATCGCTAAAAAATACTCACTATTCTTACTCAACTAAACATCTTTCGACCCTTTCGAACGCATACATAAAAGACAGCACTTATTACAATTTTAAAACCGAATAGATAGAACTAAATAACGAAATAGCGACCGCAATTCAAATAAATATAAACAACAATTTTCACACTAAACTCAAAGCCATTAAAAAAGACCTATTTCAAAACATAAACAAATTAAAAGCCAAAAAATCGTACATTAGCATAACAAAATTAAAAATAGACAACCAGAGAATACACGATATGCCATAAACAGCGCAATAGCATTAAATTTTTTAAAATCACACTCACAAAACGAAACATTGGGGTTGGTAGGATCACAGAGTAACTAAACGCAGATTCTAATACATATAAAATTTGTATACGCTGTGTTTTCCTATCCGTGTGTAAAAAAAATCCCTAGGGATATCATAGTAGAACGCGTGATTTTTATTGGAGGAAATGATTGAACGGGACGCCATCTTCATTGTGATTTATTACCCCAAACAATTTCTGAAACATTTTGAGGGACCAATCAACTACAAAAGAGCCTGGCTGCTTTTCAAAAGCAAAAAAAAAATTTATTTAAAAAATATCGTCTTATACAGGGTGAAACAAAATGAACGTTGTACTATTCCTTAGGAGCCATTAAGTCCCTTGCAGGGACGAAAAATATGATAATACAGTCTCTAACGTAGAACTGTACAAATTGGCAGATATCACACCCATTCGTAGCAAAACTGACAAACAAATACGTTGACAGAATATAAAACCACGACAACGCAGTTATCACAAACTCATTACCGACTGACGAACCAATACAACTTTTTCAAAATTTCCCCCATAAACCAGTAGGTTCGCAGGCAAAATAAAACTAAAGCTCTGATGACAGTGAAAACCCGTCCCTTCAATCAAGGCTAAGAAATTAGCCTAAATTTTCAAAATATTTTGTTTTTTATTATCATTTTTCAAAATTTGTTAAATTTAATATTCCTTATTTATTTCAATGGAATCTAAATAATAAACTCTAAGATTTCCTTAGATAAGTTAGATTTAAGATTTAGACGTTAAGGATTTTTAGAGTTAAGCAATTATTGAATTTTTCGTTTAGGTTTAAGTAAATTACTGTATAGATATTGATAAATAAATGAATTTAAAATTGAAATTGAATGTCATTGCCTATGGCAGATATGGGACAGAGGGACAGCCGAAACTAATTATATGTAACCGCAACTATTCGGCATTGTAATGTTGCCAGAGCAACACTTTGATCAAACAAACACTTCTGTCTTGCGGCAGAAGTGTGGGGTATTGGCGAACAAAGCGTTATTATTATAGCGTGTTATTATTATATTAATGTCAGAAATACCTTATTATTTAAAATAAAGGATTTTGGATTTTCATTAAATAAATTATTATCGTACTGAAAAATATGTAGAAAAGCTATAAAATTTTTATTTTGGAAATACTGTTTACGTGGAATATCGGTTTTCAAAATTATTTCCAAAAATAAAATCAAAACATATGAATACATATATCGAGATTTTTTGATGTTAGTTGTGAAAAAATAAACATGACTATTCCTTTCGATAATTTCCATATGAACACCTTATAAATAGGTGCCAGTTGCAATTACCAAAAAACCCAATCCCATTATATCAAGAAATTGTAAAAGATTTTGTCTGTAAATTTTTTTTGCACGTACTATTTTATTGCAATGCAATAAATTGCAACCAAATTACGAATGAAAAAAAATGTGTGAGCATCTAGAAAATATTTCCCAAATGTAACAGTGGGGTTTTACATATAATTACAGTGTGACCCAAAAGTTACACTGCAAAAAGGGTTTTACGAAAAAAGCAAATCCTCAGATAATCTTTGCAGTATATCTTCTTCCTTGCGAGGAGAAGATATGAGATGGTGCAGCAAATGTGAGCAACTGAAAGGCTGCACGCCTAGCTGAGTTGCACTGACTAGCTCGCCGGAGGGGTGGGTCGTTGCTCACAACTATCTATCATCGCGTTAACATATAATTATTATATGCGTGCAAATGAATGTTAATGTCGTTAAGACTTATTCGTGATAGAATAAACTATCAAGCAAGGAAATTTGGTTTCGCGAGACAAGAACCGAATAAGTGGAAGGTTCGTTAGATTTTGGTCACCGAAACTGTTCGAACTTCCGCGAAAGCTTTACGAGGCATGTCGGGGCCGATTGGCAGAGGTGTTGTTGCCAACCGGACTTAATTGGGGCACGTCCCACCCGATTGGACCAACAGTAGAATGCTGCTCCCTATGACCATAACCGCCCCTATACATGGTTATGGTCCCTTATTTTTTTCAAATGCCCCCACGCATCAAACCCTCATTCTCTCTCTCTCTATCTCAAATAACGTAACCCTATTTGATAGAACCACTCATTGGAATCATATTTATTCTATTGGCGAACATAATTACAAAGAAAAAAAGAATTTTACTTTCAACAAGATACACAAAAATTTTATTGAAGCAATTGTAAAAATTTCCACAATTTCTCTGTTAAAAAAAATGTTTTCAAATTATTTCTAAATTTAAATTGCTTTAATTTTGTTCCAAATTTTTGACATTAAACTTAAATTTAAAATTTTGTCTCAGTTTTATGTTCTTTCTAATTTCTTTAAACTGTAAACTTTAATAAGTTGGTTCCTTTTTTTTTCTATTGAATATATAATATATAAATGTAAATTAATTGACTCACCCCAGACCCGAAAACAAGAGGCCTCCTCCCTTCGTACCTGTAGGAATGCATAAAATTTTCTTCTCTTCATTGAGAGAACATTAGAAATCACCAAAAAAAACATTTTATTATTTTGCTAGATTCTTCCCCCTTTTTTTTTAATTTAACTTTGTCCCTGACTTTATTTTAATTATAAATTTAATTTCAAATTATTCCTTTTTTTTCTTTAATTTTATAAACTCATTTTTATTAAAAAAAATTGTTTTCTAAATTTAATCTAATATTTAATTTCAAAAAAAAACTACAGAATTTTGCCTTTCATTTGACCTTCTTTTTTGTAGCATCCCAAACAAATTCACGAGAGCGTGTTAACCTCCTGGAATCCCTCTAATCGCGTATTCCTAGCAATTTACATAAAACCAATTATCAACGCGTTGAACACCAAGCGACATATAAGGATTTCCATGATTTAACAAAATTCCTAGTGTTGCTTCCCAAGATATGATAGTTTTATCAAAATTTGCAACAAAAAAAAAATGCCAGACTCTTCGTTCCCCGTTTTAAAACGCATCACCCAAAACGAAACCTACCATCTCTCTCTAACTTCATATCGACCCCAGTCTTCTTATATTATCATCAGATTTCGCCTTTGAATATTTTATAAGGAATGTGTACATTTCCCTATGAACACTGAAAACGAAACATGACTTTGATAAATTCATTCTCTCTCATTCCATTGCTCTTTACCAAATAGTGCTACCACCTGTTTTCAACCACTATATATTTGTGAGTTTCCTAAGAAGATTTGAAATTCGGAAATTATAAGGTTGTGGAAGTCGATAAAAACAATCTTTTGGTACTTGTGCGCTGGTTTAAGTCCGTGAAGGAAAATTAAATAACATAAGCGTGAGGCGCCGTTACAACGCAGGTACGTCAGGGATTTATCTACCAACCCGGACGTAGCTGAAAGCGCGTGGGTGGTTTGAGTGGTACGTGAAAACTTGTACTGCCCAACGTGGGACTCGACCACACCCGAGAATAAGAGTCTCGTACTATGCCGACTGAGCTAACCGGGCACCCAAAAATTTAGAAAAAAGATGAGAGAATTGGAATTGGACTACCACAGATGATATCTGTTTCCTACGCAGTTATTGCCTCAACTCTTTAGCATGGTAAACCCCTATGGTTCTACCCTGCAAATCCTCAACTTCATAGAGGCAACCGCCAATCGCACGAACAATCCGACACTTCAGAAATTTACGATTTAGGTGCGCTTTGACGTTTTTTGCGAAGTCGCTAAGCGTGAAATTTCTTCGGTAGACTTCTTGTCCCGCAATAAATCTCTTTATTCTGGTTCGACGATTATAAATTCGCTCATGTTGTTGGTGAGCTTTCGAAAAATTATTCTTGACGCGTTCGCGAATTAGCTCAAGGTGGTCTTTTTTCGAGGACACAACCAATTCAACATCAATCAAACCATCTAGCTATCCCATCAGTTGGTAGGTCGAGCCATGTGTGATCATGCGGGAACCGAACACAAGAAAATATGGATCAATCCATGCTCCCAAGTTTCGATCGCAATCCTTATGATCGGTGCCAACATAAGAGCGGATGACCGCCAGTAAGGAACGGTTGACACGTTCCGATGCGTTAGCTTGTGGTGAATAGATGGCTGTGCGATTGTGTTTAACAACATACACTTCAACCAATTTGCGAAATCCTTTTGATATAAATTGCGGTCCATTATCAGAAAATATAGTCTCGGGTAGGCCGAATAAATTGAAGACGTTTTCCTTCAAGAAATCGGTGATCTGCAGGGCAGATGCCTTACGTAGAGCGTTTTGAACAAAACAAATTTCGAAAATTTGTCCAAAATAACTAGGAGAGTGGTGTTACCATGCTTACACCGAGGGTAGGGTCCTAATAGGTCTATATACAAGTACTGGAATGGTCTGTCAACTTCAATTTGTTTGCCCATTGGCGGCCTCAACACACTATTTGGTGCCTTACACTCTTTACAAACGATGGAACTCGCGATATATTTACGTACTTCGCTAGCCATACCAGGCCAGAAGTATCTTTGCCGCAAACGATACAAGGTTTGGGTAATACCGCCGTGCGCAGTTTGTGGAGGATCATGCGCCAGGCGAACTAGCTCATCCGTAAGGCTAGACGGAACCCAAAAGCTTCCACGGTCTATCTTCCTGAAAGATATTGCCAGTGCTAAAGGTTGTTCTGAAATACACGTAGCCATCTGACACTTGCGTGTCAAGCAGCCTTTCCGCGTTGCTTTGCACTGTATCGATCAGGTCGAGATATTCCTTTCATTTGAAGGCTTCAGAATTCAAGTTTATGCTAGGTGCCGAAACTATTTCCGAAATCCCATCCACGTAAACACGTGAAAGCGCATCTGGCACCACATTTTCTGAACCTTTTCTGTGTTCGATCGCAAAATCAAACGCTTGAAGCTTTAAGCTCCATCGAGCCAAACGTCCGCTTAAGTCGCGCTGACTCATGAGCCATTTTAAACTCGCATGGTGGGTGATTATTTTGAACGGCAAACCTTCGACGTAAGCTCTGAACTTTTTAACGCTCAATACCGCGGCGAAAAATTCCAATTCCGTCACGCTGTAGTTGCGTTGTGCTGAGTTCAGTTTTTGAGAAATATAAGCGATGGGTTTCTCATTGCCTTCGTCGTCGCTTTGCAGCAAAACACCTCCGACACCGGTCTTACTCGCGTCGCACTGTATAATAAAGTGTTTAGTGTAATCAGGTTGGCCAATACCAGGGCCGTAGTTAATGAGGATTTCAAGGCTTCAAACGCTACTTGAGCTTCCGTTGTCCAAACAAACTTGGCACTTTTCTTTAGGCAGTTAGTAATTGGAGACGACAGGTAAGCATTACAGAGTCCGAATGGCATCACTGTAAACTGGCATAACGGTCTACCAGGCACTGTGAAAGCAGTTTTTTCCCTACTCTGCTTTTCCAACGGTATGTGCCAAAAGGCGTCTTTCAAATCAATACTTGAAATGAAACACGTCTTCTCAAGTCTGCTGAGAAGACCTCCTATATGTGGAAGTGGGTAAGCGTCTTTTTCGTAAGGGTGTTCACTTTCCTGGAGTTGAGGCAGAGGCGAACGTTTCCCGGTTTGCGTAGCAAGACTACAGTAGAGTTCCACGCGCTGACACTTTCTTCGATGACACCCAGTTGTAACATACGGTCCAACTCAGCATACATGAGGGCTTGTACCGCACGCAAAACAGGGCAGTGGCGTTGTTTTACAGGCTCCGCGTTTTCTGCCTCAATAATATGTTATTCTAAATGTGTTTTCCCTAAACCGACTTGGTTAAAAGAAGGAAATAAAGTTAAGAGACTTTCAAAACGCGCGCGTCGTTCCGAATTTAGCGCCTGTGTGTTGGGATCGTCAATAGACAAACAATCTAAAGTTTTGTTTTTAGAAAATATAGTCGGAGCTATATCGAATTCTTTCCAAAAATCTATACTAGATATAGATTTTGGGTAAGTCCTCGTACGACGTATAGAGAAAGAGTTTTTATAATGTTATTGTAAGTAATTGGATTTGACCATGTACGGGTTGAGATTTACCATCAGCCCTTTTGACTGAGGTGGGACGACCCGTAATTAAAATTTTATGACGTTCGAGGAAATCTAAAGCGCCTTAGCATATGGCATCGGGTATTTCAGCTAATATGCGCTGATGGTCGATTTCGTTTGAAGTGATTTTGCTATAGAGCCAGTTTAGAATATGTACGTGATAAATCCCGGAAGGATTTATTTGCGAAAAAAACAAAATATTTTATAAAAATAATGCAAAATTTATAATCACAAATTTTTTGATAAAAATAAAATTACTACGGAAATTACGGCGAGCAATGCACCGTTTCACTGTTGGCGAAAAACTAACTAAAAGCATTTTACAAAATTAATAATTATAATTATGCCGATTTGTGAAAGGTACAAAAAATTTACAGGCCCGTGCATTGCCCTCAATCAAACTGATTTCATTTTTTTTATTCACCGGATGAAAAATATCATATTAAATTATTCAAAATTTAAATTCGTTAATTAATCAAAATTAAAGCAAACATGATTAATTTAATTTCTTAATTCATATACCGGATGCAAATATTTTATTTCAGTTTATGATCAAGTGTATGAATTTTTCAATTTTACAAATAAGCAATATTAATGATTTAAAACAAAAAAAAACAAATTTCAACTGTACTATATTTTGATGACTTCCAACATTCTCCCGGCCAGTGAAACATTGTGGTTTCTACGCTAAAACCCATTTATGGTTGTCAAGTAGTACCTGAAAAATTCATTAGTTACCCGAATCAAACGGCATGGCAGCGATTTAAATTTTGGTGGCAGCGATTTTAATTTTGGTGGCAGCGATTTAAATATTGGTCGCAATGGTTAAGCAGTTAATAAAAAAAAAAACTTAATAACAAGTTTCAAGTTTAATCAGTGATGGATAGTTAAAAATAAAAAATGCCTCAGTCAGGCGCTCAGAGGAATTATTAAAAATAATCTGAAATGATAGTAGAATTACCGGTATCTAGTAAGAATGAGATCTGAGATCTGTGTGCATCAAGAAATTATAAAAAGAATTTTTTTTGGGAAATGCTATAACTCAACCAGAAAACAGGCATGTAACGACCATTAACACAAATATGAATGATGTAGAATTTTGTATAAACAATTTAAAAGTGCATTGGGAAGATTTAGATAGCTATAATTATTATGTATGTGACCACCTCGCTTTGAATGTTAGACTGAATAATATTGTTAAGTTCGTAGACGTCTTTGGTTTTAGCCGCAAGAATAACTCGTTCACTTAGCCAATCGTGATTCTTGTAATTGCTTTGAATATTGGGAAATACTTTTTCAACCAATTTTTCTTTTGACGTCACTAAATTTTAGAAGTTATGAGGCAATAAAATTCGTCCTGACGTCAGGTCAACCGGCACCTTTCAATTGATGCAATTAATGTTAGAATATCTCTGCTGACCGCATATTTGTAGTCAATTTTAACGTCTTTACGCGTCGCCGCAAAGTAGAGTATTTCAGGCCAGCATTTATTTCGTCCGCTGGTGTCAATCGAGGAATTACAGGTTATGTTTGCCTGAAATCTCCTGCAAGCAATATTAATGCGTTAACAAATGGTCTGATTTTTGCACGTAAGTCTTGCAATGATCGATCAGGGATTTCTTGTGCGCCATTCTGCATTCATCCCAAACAATAAGTTTGCATTTCTGCAATACTTTTCCCATGCCGGATGCTTTGGAAATGTTGCATGTGGGATTTTCAATGAATTGAATGTTTAATGGCAATTTCAAAGCGGAATGAGCCGTTCTTCCACCTGGTAGCAATGTCGCAGCTATTCCGGACGACGCAAGAGCTAGGGCTATGTCATTTTGGGATCGAATTGTGGCCAGAATCAATCTAATTAGCAACGTTTTACCAGTTCCTCCTGGCGCATCTAAAAAGAATATTTCTCCAACTCCCTTATTGACAGTTTGCATTATTTGATCGTAAATGCCCTTTTGCTCAAACATTAGCTCGGGAATATTTGATTGCACATAGGACAAAAGATCACCCGTGTTGTAGTTTTGTTCACGCCCCAATTCTATATCAAACAAAGCAGCAGCAGATCGATTCGGTGATGGCATTCCCAATTGATTGAGAACTTTGTTCGCGATTTCTAAGCACAAATCTTCAATCATTATCAACACTTCGTTATAGATTTCTGTTGTGAAATCCATGTTTATATTTGAACTTTCCTTGCATATTCGACGGAAAATAACTTCAGCCATGTGGGTTTTAAATTTCTCCTATAACTCTGTTGCAAATGAAGGAGAGCAGGCGGTCAATATAATTGCAAGCAATGCACAAATATGATGTCGATATGACGTGTTGCACGCGTCATTAATGCATACATCCCAGTGTCGGCCGTTCTGCAATAAATCGAGAGCTTGACATGCACTGCGGAAAGTGGCATGTGTAACACCGTTCACCATTCTCAATTGGTGGAAAGACGTTGGACCGGCCACATTTATCAACAGCGTGCGAAGAAAGAAGCATTCATCTTGATTAGTATGCCTATCGTAGTTTCATCGAATATGCTAGGGGTTGCAAATTTACCGCTATCCTCTGCTGATCTTCTCCTGTATAAAGGATATCCATCGTTTCCTGTAACTGTGATGGATACTATCATGCATGATGAATTTGGAATCAGCGTACCGCAAGGTTCATGTATCATATTTTTCGTCACAACTTCATGCAAATCCTTATCGACATCGGTATTTCAGCGCATATTACATCGTCGAATTCATTTGAAGTGATTTTGTTATAGATCCAGATTAGTATACGTTTGGGAATCCCCTCTTTTGCCATTCCACTAAGTACATCCAGCAGTGCACAGACCCAAACACTTCAAGTTTTTCCATGAATTGCACCAGCGATTTCAGCTTCTGTTTGAAAACACGGGCTGTGATGTCATGCCTATCCACCGGCGATTGTCCAGGAAGTAAGAGCTTTTGTATTGTAAATCGTCCCTAGCTGGAAATTTCATCTAAGATTTTGTTAAATTCAGCATTTTCATTTTTAACTGCCTTTTTTGGTTTTAGGGTTTCCAAAAAATGAGACTCTACGTATTAAATGTCTTTCAGCTTTGGGTTTTCAAAATTTTACGCCAATTAGTAGAGAGTAGATTATAGTTTTAAAATTTAATTTTGTATGTTTAAACAAACTTGATTTTTGGCATAAACCCTTTTTTTACGATATCTTTTTTAGCTCGAATTATAATTTTCGGAGGGGAAAAATTTTTCTTTCACACGTAAGTTTGATATACTTTGTACTAAAATAGGCGAAATTTCATTATTGCTGTACAAAAAAAATGTTTTTATAATCTTTATTTAATTATAATTAATCAAACAGAAATGATGTTAATTCATAAATTAGTACTTTGAATCTAGATCGTAGCCCGATACATCTCGATTTTTTTTTAATCAAAACTACCAGTGACAGTAATTTTTTTGGTGAAAACGGGGGCAATTCTTAAAATTCGTCGAAGGTTTTGAAAATTCAGCCTTGTCAATTATAAATACCTTTTTTTGGCCTTAGGCTTTCCAAAAAATGAGAAATGAAATGGCTTTCGGCTATGGGCTTACAAAATTTTACGCCATTTAGTAGACATATAATTTCCTCGTTACATTTCAATAAAGAGGATCTAAAGCGAAAAATTTAATTTTGTACGCTTAAGAGAAACTTGTTTTTTGGAATAAATAACGCAAACATTTTTCGCAATTGTGATGTTCCAGAATACATGAGCATTAAACCCATTTACAGTGTTGCCAATCCGAATTAATATTTTTAACGCCGCCACTACGCCCATCTGTATTTTTTATAATGTAAGCTTATGATTTCGTATTATACTATATTGATGTATGCGCGTGTGAGTAAGTGTAATCACGTTTTCTCGCTTGAAGTTTTTGACTTTAGACATGCTTCTGTCTTTGTATTAGTGATTAATTTGTTTAAATGATTTTTTAAAATTCTCAGGTGCAACATAGGTAAATAAAAAGTAGGAACCAGCTCATATTCCTAAGGAACATTCTGTAGAAATTTCAAGTCAATTGATCAAGAAGCTTCGGAGATTATCGATTTTGTACAAACGTACAGATATGATTTTATTTATATAGACATATATACATAATATAACCAATACAACTAATATATTGGATCAACTTGGAAAATCAAAATATTTTTCAACGCTCGATTTGGCGAATGGATTATGAGGACAAACCAAAGACAGTATTCAGCACACCATTTGGACATTTTGATTATAACCGTATGCCATTTGGCCTGAGGGGCACCAACCACTTTTCAGAGACTTATGAACGCTGTATTAAGTGGCCTCCAAGACTTATATTAGTTCGTATATTTGGATGATATAGTTATTTATGGATATGACCTAAAGGATCGATGAATCTTATAGAGAGTTAAAATAAAAATTAATCACAGCACCAATACTTGCATACTCAGAATTTGACAAAACTTTTATCATAAAAACTGATGCAAGTAACTGCGATCTGGGTGCTGTTTTGTCAAAAGGTAAAATATGGCAGGACCCTCCAATAAGTTTTGCTAGTCGAACTATAATCCCCGCTGAAACGCGTTATTCAACCATTGAGAAAAAATTGCTTGCAGTAGTATATGCCGTCGAACAATTCAGACCATATGTGTATGGTAGACATTTCAAAATAATTACCGATCACAAACTATTAGTGTGTCTGATGGATTTGAAGGATTATACTTCAAGATTAATGAAATGGCGTATACGACTCGAGGAGTATGATTATTAAATGATCCACAAGGTGGGAAAGCCTAATTCCAATGCTGATGCACTAAGTGGAATAAAACATAAATTTGTAGAAACACTACCTGAAAATCGGGGAAAGAAATTAAAGTGGTTTTAAACAATTACAGTAGCAAGACCATTAATGGCAAACAAAATGAATACAAAGAAATAGAAACAAACGATAGAACATTTCTGGGCGATCATTTGGGATCAAAGGGAATATTAATGTTATGCAATATATTAGAAGAAAATCAAATAAAATGCCATATGTATTGGCCTAAAGAAATTGGAGAAATGCATCTCTCAAAATTATCCGAAGTTGGTCTTACAGTACATTATATTAATTGCACCAAATACACAAACTTTGTAAAACGAATTTTCCAACTTACAGACATTGAAACAAAAGAAAACCGCGAAATTATACAATTTCACTACACAAGCTGGCCTGATTTTGGCATACCCGATTCTCCAGTAGCATTCCTAAAATTCCTTAAGGAAGTGAGGAATTCAGGTACACTTGACCCTGAGATTGGACCTACCGTAGTGCATTGTAACAAACAAAATAACATGTATTGAAAAAAAGGAAAAATATGCAGAAATATCAGATAGAAGGGAATGTTTAGTAGAAGATAAATCAGTATTATATAAATTTTTATTTTACCAACCCTGGAAACAACAACCGAAACATCAATAAAAACTGTTTCCTAAACTCTCAGAAGAAAAGCTTCTGGGTGAAATCTATACAAAAAAATTTCAGAAATATACTTATGTTATTACTAGAATTGAAATTCCAATACGAACTTCTGAAGAATATGTCAAAATATCGGAAGTAGTTCATAAATTCCTTGAAATTTGCATTAAAAATAAAATAAATGATATTATTGTTGCACCACCAAAAATACTTCACACAAGTGTCGCAGAGCTTAGATATAAGAACAAGAAAATATTTTGCAGGAGCGAAATTGCAATAAATTTTTTTTGGTGAAAAATTAAACATCTTCAAAAGGGAGTGGAAACCGAGGAAATAATTAAATCATGTCATGAGTCTCCTTTAGATGGGCATCAGGGAGTAGCACGTACATTGAAGCAAATACAAATATTTTTCCGTTGGGATGGTATGAAAAACGATATAGAAAAATACATAAAACGGTGTGCATCCTGTCAAGTTAGTTCAGAATCGTAAGATGCCTATGAAAATTACATTAACTAGTTCTATGCCTTTTGAGAGAATTACCTTGGATATAGTTGGTCCTTTACCTATAAGTCACAATAACTATCGATATATAATAACCTTTCAAGACGACCTTACAAAGTATTCCGAGGCCATTCCAATTCATGACATGGAAGCTAAAACTGTAGCGGAGGCATTCGTGGTAAATATCGTTTGTAAACATGGTATACCTAAGTCTATCCTCACAGACCAAGGAACCAATTTCATAAATGAAGCATTTAAAGAAGTGCATAAATTATTGAAAATCAAAAAACTTCAAACGACACCTTACCACGCATAAACAAATGGGGCTTTGGAACGTAGCCACCGCACGTTAGCTGAATATTTACGCCACTATGTAAATAAGGACGATTTAACTTTGGATACATGGATACCTTATGCAATGTTTGTTTACAATACGACGCCTCACACTAGCACAAATTTTTCGCCACATGAACTATTATACGGATTTCCACCAGAAATTCCAACGAGTTTAAAGAGTGAACCAGACATATGTTGCGACCACGATAATTATTGCAGTGAACTAAAACCAGATTACAACATGGATTCCAAATAGCGAAACGGACAATAAACACTAGCAAGGAAAGAAATAAAAAATACTACGATAAAACCACAAAACTTAAAGAATTTAAATTAGGGGAAAAAGTTTTGTTAAAAAATCATTTCAGGAAAAATGAACTACAACCACTATGGACAGGCCATTACGACGTAGTAAAGTTTAATTAATCAGAAATAACGACCATATGAGATTTTTCTTGATGACTAATTGCCTATATAATGAATAAATATAAGTAACAAACTGGATCAATTTATGTTTACCCCACAAATTCCTAATAATAATTCGAGAATAATTCTAATTAAATATAATAATGATGACGATCTTAAAGACTTAAGTAAAGCAATACAGTTGAAAGAGAGCATGAGGGTTAAAACCACTTGAAAATAATTTGCACCACATACATCATTACACAATAATTTATATATTATTTTTTCTAATTTTAACCTTTATAATACTGTTCATAGAAAATAAATACTGCAAAAATATTAAAGAATTCGGTAAAGGGGAAGATGATAATAAAAACTAAGCAAACGAGGAAAATGTAAAGAAACAGAGTTACCAAGTGACTCTTGTGAGTGATCCTAAGTAATAAACTGTAAAAAAAAACAAAAAAAAAAATTTATCAATTGTTTAACAAAAATTACAAATTCAAAGTATGTAATATCGCAAAAAAAAAAAAAATAGAAATGTATAGTATATAGTTTTTAATTTTCACAATTTTTTTGTATGTCAAAAATTTTTTGTGTCACTTAAAAAAAAATAAAATGAAATTATATAATTATATGAAATATAAAATAAGTTTTAGGTCAATTAGCCATATATAAATATATATATACTAGGTAGTAACCCGTCCTAAGACGGCCTCCTAATAATTTCAATTTACAAATCACTGTAAATTAACAAAATATATTCAAGCGTAGCATATTAATTCGCATCATAATGGATCTCTTACCCCGTTCTCGCAGCACCACTGGCAATATATTTCATGTCTTAAGTCGACCTATTAAGAATGCACAGTATTTACCCCGAAACACCCCGAAAGAAGACATTAAATTGATCCCATTTCCCCGGTTGGTAAAATAGCTCCGGTCAAACATATATTACTAAAGCAAAAACTTCTATAGAGTAGGGGCCTAAAAAACCGCAGCGCCAAAGTGTAGAAAGATAGAAATAGTTTATCTTCGACAGAAAATATCCATATGACAACCTCCGAAATTTTGCTGAACATTGTAATCGTGTGTGACCTCTATATACAAAGTTCAAAAGTTTCTACTGACTTCAGCTCCAAAGTAAATGGCATAACTATATTGTCTTCGGCAGAAATAGTGCCAATGAAAACTTCCACAACTTTGCCGAACACTGTAATCGTGTGTGACGTCTATATAATGTAACGACCGGGTTTTCATGTTGATACACAAACCTAAAAGAAAGAAAAGAAAAGCGTTAATAGCAATATTAAAAAGATTGGTGAAGGTACTTACCTGTTTATTCATGTTGATGTCCATTGTACTTTCCCAGTCCATATGTGTTTATCTAAAAAAAAAAAAAAAAAAAGAAGGTATTACTTCGATTGGGTTTTTTTTTTACAGGAAACGATGCAAACCGTAAATGCTCCTGATATGTGTGGAAGCTGCCCTTATGTTGAGGATCAAGACAGCAGAAAAATATTAACTTTATCCAAACCAATACAATTTTGTAAATACTTCTTCGGCAACTACTATAAAGAGCAAAACGAGTGGATAAAGACGGTTATGGCAAAACAAGGAACTGGAAGGGAACTTACCTGTCAAGTTGGGTGAAGATGTATGAAATATACGGTGTACTCCATATATTCCGTATATTGCGTTATATCACTGGAATCAGCAATTTGTCGCGAGTATTCTAAAAAGAAAATAAATACTTTAAAAAGAAAAACACAAAAGTTTATTGTTAGTTCGGCAGATTTAACCTAAGATTTCTGTTAGTACTTTTTTTTCCTTTTTTACCTGAAAATGTACATCAAATTTTGCTGGCATAGAAAGGATTTGAAAATGAGACCCGCGATTTACATTAACACTCTGAATTTTGATTTTTTTTGAAAATTTTTATTAAATCTTATTTGAATTAGCCCGCGACAAAACAAGAAAGTAACTGATTTTTCTTTTAGCTAAGACAGTAATCCTTACGATAAAAGAAGAAAATTGCTTTTTATTAAATAAATAAGAGCTAAATTCAAATAACTATGAGCTGAATATTAAATAATTTCACATATAATTATAATACAAATGAAATACTAATTAATAAAGTAATTTTGTACAAAATATGTGAAAGTTGGACGGTACTTCTTGAATTTGACTTAGGTACAGTTAACCTGAGGCCTATAAAAGGAGTAACCCAACAAGGCTCATGATCAGAAAATTTTAATATTTTAGCAAGTGTAAGGTGAAACTCTGTCCGTGTGAATAATCAAACTTAGCTTTGCAAAGACAAAGAAAAAAAAAAAAAACCGTTGGGGCTTTAAAAAAAAAAAAATTTTCCTAAGATTTTTAATAAATTTTTTTTTGTTGTTTTTTTTTTTTTGTACGTTTTCTTTTAATTAAACGGTAGTGAAAACTAGTGGTTTTCTTTTCTTTTCAAAAGAAAGAAAATTTATGTACATTTTTCAAAAAAAAAAAAGGAAAGGAAGAAAAAGATAATTTAAAACAAAGAAAAAAAAAAAAAAAACTGCTGACCTACATTAACAAATATTCGTAAAAAAAAGAATACTCACAAGGACATTGACCTGGGCATCAGCTGGTAATAAATATTTGAGTACACATACACCACCACACACTGACAGATAAGTTTCTTTTTGATTTTTATTTTGTTTTTTTTGTTGTTGTTTAATTTTCATTTTTTTTTTAATTTTCACAATTTTTCACATTTTTTTTAAATTTATAATCGTTTTTTTTATCACCCGCGATAGAACACAAATTACAAAAAAATATATTCGGATAAATATTAGAAAAAAAAAAACGATTAAAACTTAAAATTAATTAAAAAACACAAACAATTCGCGGCAATTTGCTTTCATTTTTTTTTTTTGAGTGAACAAATTAGTGTTGCCATAGGAATATATAGTTTTTTTTTTAGTGAAAACGATCAGTTTTTTTTTTGGTCAAAATCCATGAAGGATTTAGTTCTTTTTATTTACTAATTTTTTTTTTACTTTTGAATTAATTTTTTTTTAGTTTCTTTATTTTTAAATAAATTTTATATATATAATCAATAATAATAAAATAAAATCTTTTTTTTATTAATATTATTTTTTTTATTATTTCGACTTTTATTTTTTTTTTGAGTGAATTCTTTTGAGATGTGTTAAGGCATAACCGCAATGGGGGGGGTTGAAATGCTGTGTAGCAAAGGAGGATTTTATTTTTTTAAATTTTCCTTTTTTTGTACACACTATCTAGCATGCTAGTCGCTGGCCTAACTCTGGCCAACACCCTGAGGCACCCGGCAAAAGTGTGTAGGACCGGCAAGCTCGCATGAAAAACAAACAACGATTAACATTTCGTTACAATAACAAGCTCCAATTTTGTATTGACTCTAGCGCCAAAGCGGTGAGAGGTAAAACTATTTGGTCTTCGACGGAAATAATCCCCATGAAAACCAGCACAACTTTGCCGAACGTTATAATCGTGGGTGACGTCTATATACGAAGTTCCAAAATTTGCGTTGATTCCAGCACCAAAGTCGTAAGAGATAGAACTATATGGTCTTCGGCAGAAATAGTGCCAAAGGAAAACTTCTACAACTTTGCTGAGCATTGTAATCGCGGTTACCCCCATATAAAACGATCCAAAGATTTTATTGAATGCAGCGCTAAAGCGGTGACTGATAGAACTATCTAGTCTTCGAGAGATATAGTCCCCATGAAAACCTCCGAAACTTTGCTGAACATTGTAATCGCATGAGACATCTATGTACAAAGTTCATAAGTTTCTACTGACTCCAGCGCCAAAGCGGTGAATGGCAAAACTATATTGTCTTCGGCAGAAATAGTGCCAATGAAAACTTCCAAAACTTTGCCGAACACTGTAATCGTGTGTGACGTCTATATACCAAGTTCCAAAGATTTTATTGACACCAGCGCCAAACCGGTGAGAGATAGAACTATTTGCTGTTCGACAGATATAATCCCCATGAAAACTTGCACAACTTTGCCGCACATTGTAATCGTGCGTAACGTCTATATACGAAGTTCCAAAATTTGTGTTGATTCCAGCGCCAAAGTGGTAAGAGATAGAACTATATTGTCTTCAACAGAAATAGTCCCCATGAAAAGCTACACAATTTTGCTGAACATTGTAATTGCGTGTGACCTCTAAATATGAAGTTCCAAAATTTTATTGACTCCAGCGCCAAAGTGGTGAGATGTAGAACTATTTGCTGTTCGACAGATATAATCCTCATGAAAACCAGCACAACTTTGCCGAACATTGTAATCGTGTGTGACGTCTATATACAAAGCCTCAAAATTTGTGTTGATTCCAGCCCCAAAGTGGTGAGAGATAGAACTGTTTGGTCTTCGACGGAAATAATCCCTATGAAAACCTGCACAACTTTGCCGAACATTATAATCGTGTGTGACGTCTATATACGAAGTTCCAAAATTTGCGTTGATTCCAGCGCCAAAGTCGTAAGAGATAGTACTATATAGTCTTTGGCAGAAATAGTGCCAAAGGAAAACTTCTACAACTTTACTGAGCATTGTAATCGCGGTTACCCCCATATAAAACGATCCAAAGATTTTATTGACTCCAGCGCTAAAGCGGTGACTGATAGAACTATCTAGTCTTCGAGAGATATAGTCCCCATGAAAACCTCCGAAACTTTGCTGAACATTGTAATCGCATGTGACATCTATATAGAAAGATCAGAAGCTTCGATTGACTCCAGCGCCAAAGCGGTGAGAGATAGAAGTATTTGCACTTCGACACATATAATTCCCATGAAAACGTGCACAATTTTGCCGAACATTGTAATCGTGTGTAACGTCTATATACGAAGTTCCAAAATTTGTGTTGATTCCGGCGCCAAAGTGGTAAGAGATAGAACTATATGGTCTTCAACAGAAATAGTTCTCATGAAAACCTCCACAACTTTGCTGAACATTGTCACCGCGTGTGATCTCTGAATACGAAATTTTATTGACTCCAGCGCTAAAGCGGTGAGAGATAGAACTATATGGCCTTCGAAAGAAATAGTCCCCATGAAAATATCCACTACTCTGCCGAACATTGTAATCGCGTGGGACCTCTAAATATGAAGTTCCAAAATTTTATTGACTCCAGCGCCAAAGCGGTCATGCCTATCCACCGGCGATTGCCCAGGAAGTAAGAGCTTTTTTATTGTAAATCGTCCCAAGCTGGAAATTTCATCTAAGATTTTGTTAAATTCAGCATTTTCATTTTTAAATGCCTTTTTTGGTTTTAGGGTTTCCAAAAAATGAGACTCTACGTATTAAATGTCTTTCGGCTTTGGGTTTTCAAAGTTTTACGCCAATTAGTAGAGAGTAGATTATAGTTTTAAAATTTAGTTTTGTATGTTTAAACAAACTTGATTTTTGGCATAAACCCTTTTTTTACGATATCTATTTTAGCTCGTATTATTATTTTCGGAGGGGAAAAATTTTTTTTTCACACGTAAGTTTGATATACTTTGTACTAAAATAGGCGAATTTTCATTATTGCTGTACAAAAAAAATGTTTTTATAATCTTTATTTAATTATAATTAATCAAACAGAAATGATGTTAATTCATAAATTAGTACTTTGAATCTAGATCGTAGCCCAATACCCCTCGATTTTTTTTTAATCAAAACTAACAGTGACAGTAATTTTTTTGGTGAAAACGGGGGCAATTCTTAAAATTCGTGGAAGATTTTGAAAATTCAGCCTTGTCAATTCTAAATACCTTTTTTTGGCTTTAGGCTTTCCAAAAAATGAGAAATGAAATGGCTTTCGGCTATGGGCTTACAAAATTTTACGCCATTTAGTAGACATATTATTTGCTCGTTACATTTCAATAAAGAGGATCTAAAGCGAAAAATTTAATTTTGTACGCTTAAGAGAAACTTGTTTTTTGGAATAAATAACGCAAACATTTTTCGCAATTGTGATGTTCCAGAATACATGAGCATTAAGCCCATTTACAGTGTTGCCCCTCCGAATTAATATTTTTTACGCCGCCACTACGCCCATCTGTATTTTTTATAATGTAAGCTTATGATTTCGTATTATACTATATTGATGTATGCGCGTGTTAGTAAGTGTAATCACGTTTTCTCGCTTGAAGTTTTTGACTTTAGACATGCTTCTGATTTAGTGATTAATTTTTTAAAATGATTTTTAAAACTCTCAGGTGCAACATAGGTAAATAAAAAGTAGGAACCAGCTCATATTCCTAAGGAACATTCTGTAGAAATTTCAAAAAAAAATAAAATAAAAAATAAAATAAAAAAAAAATTAAATTAAATTATGTAATTATATGAAATATAAAATAAATTTTAGGTCAATTAGCCATATATAAATATAGATATACTAGGTGGTAATCCGTCCTAAGACGGCCTCCTAAAAATTTCAATTTAAAAATCACTGTAAATTAACAAAATGTATTCAAGCGTAGCATATTAATTCGCATCATAATGGATCCCTTACCCCGTTCTCGCAGCACCACTGGCGATATATTTCATATCTTAAGTCGACCAATTAAGAATGCACAGTATTTACCGCGCAACACCCCGAACGAAAACATTAAATTGATTCCATTTCCCCGGTTGGTAAAATGGCTCCCGTCAAACATATATTACTAAAGCAAAAATCTCTATAGAGTAGGGGCCTAAACAACCACAGCGCCAAAGTGTAGAAAGATAGAAATATTTTATCTTCGACAGAAAAAATTCCCATGAAAACCTCCGAAATTTTGCTGAACATTGTAATCGCGTGTGACCTCTATATACAAAGTTCAAAAGTTTCTACTGACTCCAGCTCCAAAGCGATGAATGGCAGAACTATATTGTTTTCCACAGAAATAATTCCCATGAAAACCTCCACAACTTTGTTGAACATTGTCACCGCGTGTGACCTCTGAATACGAAGTTCCAAAATTTGATTGACTCCAGCGCCAAAGCGGTGAGAGATAGAACTATATGGCCTTCGAAAGAAATAGTCCCCATCAAAATATCCACATCTTTGCCGAACATCGTAATCGCGTGTGACCTCTAAATATGAGGTTCCAAACTTTTATTGACTCCAGCGCCAAAGCGGTGAGAGATAGAACTATATGGTTTTCGTAAGCAATAGTCCCCATGAAAAGTTACACAACTTCGCTGAACATTGTAATTGCGTGTGACCTCTAAATATGAAGTTCCAAAATTTTATTGACTCCAGCGCCAAAGTGGTGAGAGATAGAACTATTTGCTCCTGGACAGATATTAATCCCCATGAAAACCTCCACAACTTTGCTGAACATTCTTATTGCGTGTGACTTCTTTATAAAAAGTTCGTAAATTTGTATTGCCTCCAGCGCCAAAGCGGTTGGAAATGGAACTTTTCCGTGTACGTCAGAATGTTCGGCATAAAAATCTTAATAAGATTGCCTCAGGTCAGAATTATGTCCGATGTATGTTTCAGATTATAAATGAGGTTTTCCGAGATAAGCTTTCACACCCCCCTTTTTAACTCCTCCGACCCCCAAGCTCCCCGGAAACAAAATTTCTCCACGTTTCAAGTAATTCTCTACAACATATCAAAAAGTGCTTTTTTTTTGCTCGACGAATATTCGTTCCGGACAATATAGGACGGACAGAAAGAAAGAAAGAAATAAATAAATAAAGAAAGAAAGAAATAAAGAAGGATTAGACTTTTGTATATATGATTGTATGGCATATTATATCTATTGTACGAAAACGCGATTTCACAACCAAAAACTATGGTTTGTGTTTTTCTAAGGGCATAGGAATGTAACGAGCCGAACTTATTACCATTCTTTATGTATCGTCTGTAAAAATTAAAGAAAAATCGAAATTTAATTTAATTTAATTTTTAGAACCAAAAATTGTATACAATCGTTCAACTTGAAGTCTGATATGGCGTTCGGTGTACCCAAATTTAGAATTTATGTACGTAAACAAATCCAAATTTTTAGTATTTACAATTCTCTTCGAAAACCAATAATTTTCGGAAGCCTTTGGTACAATTACCAAACGTAGGTGTTCAATCTGACATCCATTAAAACGGCACATTGACACAGGTTTCTTAATTTCTAATGCGAAGACGGTGTCATCAGAATTGACAGTGTAAGATTTGACGGAATTGACAGTGTAAGATTTGCGATTGGTGCACTCTAGTTATTAAAGTTTGTTATCTTTATTGGACTTCCTTGCTACAAAATATCATATTGTAATGCTTCGCAAGAGACGTCAGCAATCATGTTCCAAAAGCTCATACCATTTTCAGGATCGGACAATTTTCCTTTTAAAGATTAGCAAGTAATGTCCTTTCTTAGCATGACTTGGTTATCCTCTAATCGAACAGTATTCATATAATCGAATATGGTGATTTCCATTGCGTGAGTGACTACAACACTATCCCATGATATTACCCCAGAAGTATAAGGGGCTCCGTTGTAGTTGCCATCCATATCAATGGTTCCAGAGACTGTTTCTGTATAGTATGATGATAAGTCAGCTTTAATATTAGCAATTACTCGGCTACATTGTAATTTCTATATTGCAAGTTCATGTACATTCATACATTCTTCTCTGGATATATTTACTATGTATCTGCTTAGACCACCACGAAGCAGACTAAGGTTGTTGTATAAAGGAGGGACGAAGGAGGATCCTTGTCGATAAACTCGGGGCAACTTCTCTGTGATTAAATATTTTTCTTTCCGGAGGACAGAACTCCCGGAAAGACGATGTGGTTTTAAAATAAAGTAAAATTAAAAACGCTTACCCCTTTTCCTTTTTTTTAAATAAATTTATTAGAACAAACTAATTTCTTTTAAAATTTTCCTTTTTTTTTCTTTTTAAAACACAACCTTTTTTCCAAATGACTTTATCCTAAGAACAGAATTTTATTTATTCGAGTTTTCTTTGTATTTCAATAAAATTCGTATTTTTTTTAAACACCTTTACACACAATTAATCTTTTAAAAATAACTCCTTTTTCTTTATTAAACTAATTAATTTACTTTTAAATTTTCCTGTTTTTTTTATTTTTAAAACACAATCTTTTTTCAAAATAACTTTATCTTAAGAACTGAATTCTATTAATTCGACTTTTCTTTGTATTTCAATAAAATTGGTATTTTTTTTTTAAATTCCATTACACACAATTTTCTTTTTAAAAATAACTCCTTTTCCGTTTTTTTTTTAATTCCTTTTTTCTTTATGTTATTAAAATTTCTATTTGTAGCGTAAGGGACATTATAAAAATAAAATGATTCCGACTATTAAAGCATTTCTTTTTGTGAGAACCCGTAAACACAATAACTTTATTTTTTTTTAAATTTAAACCGCGACCGGTAAAAACAAAACTTTTTATTCACGTCCGACTTATTAACAAAAACTACTCATTAAACAATTTGCTTCTTTTTTGAAGCATTAAACGCGACCGGCCAAAATGAAAACTTATTTTTTCGAAAAATGATTGTTAACTACTGATCACTTATTGAAAGAAAATCGATTAAAATTATCCAACATAAAATATTTTCAAAGTACTTAAAGTTCATAGTACTTTGACCGGTATTAGTAAAATTTGTCGATCAAGCGAAAATTAATTATGCTCTGGATCTGCTGCCATTGGACATAACGGACGAGAATTTAAGCATGATTCAATTTCTGCCAAGGCTGTAGAAACTTCTTCGAACGTAAGTAATGCATTGCCCAATACGTGTTTTAAATTGTACTTTAACTCCAGCTTCCCACAACCCACCAAAATGTGGAGATGCGGGAGGAATAAAATGCCACTCTGTTCCTTTTGAACTTAAAATATTTTTCACTTCTTCTGCAATCTCTTTTTAGTACTTCAATTTGTCTCGAATCAGCTGAGCATTTGCTCCGACGAAATTTGTACCACAATCGCTGTACAAATCTGTACACAGATAAATCGACTGAATGCTGCCAAGAAAGAATCAGTTGTCATGTCACTGACTACTTCTAAATGAACTGCCTTTGTGGTTAAGTGCGGAGCAGAATGCCGTGAAGACCATCGCGAAAACCAACGTATTGGAATGTCAAATCAATTCAAAAACATATGTTTTCTATATGACTTCCTATATTGACGTGAAAACGACGGAACCACCGCAACAAGTTTGGTAAAATCCGAAAACCATCGCGAAAACCAAAATATTCTAACCTCACTTTTTGTTTGCTTACAGTTTCTGTGATAATCAAATTCTTATTTACGGTAAAAGTTATATGTTTTAAATGTTTATTTCATTTGATATAATTTATTTCACAAACTTATTGAAAAAAAGTAATTTATTTACGAAAATAAAATCAAATTACGCTATACTCGGTTACGCTATTGTGTTCAGATAAATTTGGATAAGATTTTTGACAGTCGAATACTTTGGTTTTAGCGGCATTCTGCCCTAACCTTTACGCAAATAAAGACTGCAATCTAACCCTTTGAAGTCTTTACCCTGCCACGACATTTTGATTCTATTATAGTAACAGGACCACTGTAATCAATTCCCGTGTGGCAAAATGGTCTAGTTACTTTGACTCTTGGTTCGGGAAGCTCCCCCATTAATAGATTATTTTGGGATGGCTGCATGTCTATAACACATTTATGGATTTGGAGCTTTACTAAAATTCGAGCACGTAATATCCAATACTTTTTCCTAATAACATTTAATATTAATTGCGTTGGGTATCATCAATTATTAATTTAGTCAATTGACCTGTATCTGATAGAATTATTGGGTGCTTTTCATCGTAAGATAAAAAAGAGTTATTGAGACGACCCATCATTCGCAAGATTGTCTCCTCGTCCAAAAATGGGTTTAGATTCTGTATCCTGCTCCTTTCAGGTAAATTTTTGTTGTAACAAGTAATTTCGGAATGAAAGTCAATATGTTGAGCAATTTTGATAATACTTTTAGTGGCCTTTGTAAGTTCACTTACGCGCAAATTCTAGTACCTTCTCTCACTCTCACAAACCTGCAGATTATATCAAAATCAAAAGCAATAGGCGACCACTCTTATACATCGTCTAAGACTAGAATATTTTCCTAGAATATCAATATCTATTGCTGCCAAATTTGACCTTATTCGTGGTCCCTTTTCTTCTAGTTGCGTTCCTCCGATGTCTGGATGGAATTTATTTAAAACTGATCGTGAGAACGATTTACGTTAAAGAATTTTCAAAATTAATTCAAGAGTAGCAAATAGTCACTCGTAGTGGAACATCTTACTTCCAATAGTATATACTTAATATTAGAATTATACTTGTAATAACTTTGATAATTATAAATTAGAATAGTGAGGCAAATAAAGAAGTTTTTTTATTATTAATAAAACCATTCTTTCAATAAACACGGCGTGGCGGAGTGACTCGGGGCCAAGTAAAGTGAAAGTGCATCTAAAAAGTAATACAACACATGTATTGACATTGACTCTATTTGCATGGAGTCTTTGACTTCCTTTAATAATTTACTGAGCAAAACCGCACCACATAATTCCAAACGAGGTAGACTTATCTGTTTAATCCGAGCAACTCTAGTTTTTGATAGCAGTAATGACACGTGAGTAGTTCCTTCTTTATCTACACAACAAAAATAAACTACAGCAGCGTATGCATGTATGGAAGCATCGCAAAATCCATGCAATTCGATTTCACTTATCTAATTCTTGTAATTAATCCACCGTGGTATTTTAATATTTTGTATATCATGAAGCTTTTTACCAAAGTTTTCCCATTGTGATGCTAATAGATAAGGGAGTTCATCATGCCAACCTATCCCACTTAAACAGACTTATTGGAACATTATTTTAGCAACTACTACAGTTGGTGCGAACCAATCTAAGTTATCAAATAATCGAGAAACTTCCGCTAAGAACAAACGCTTTGTAACTGGTTTATTCACAGATTGCAATTTTATACAAAAGCCAAATTCATCATTCCAGGATTCCAGTGGACTCCAAGGGTCTTTACGGTTTCATTGAATTCAATATCAACTAGCTCCTTTAATTCTCGATCTTCATTTGGTAAATTTTTTACAATTTGTCCATAATTACTAGTAAATTTTCGTAAATGGAACCCTCCTCGACAAAGCATACCACGTAATTGGTTTTGGATCTCCAAAGCTTCTGCAACACTATTGGCTTCCGACATAACATCATCAACATAAAAATCTTTAAGAGTGATTTTTGATGCCGCAGGGAAATCGTCTTTTTCATCAATCACCAATTGTGTCAGTATACGAATAGCCAAAAAGGGAGCACATGACATTCCATGTCTTACTGTTTTCAATCTAAATTCTTGTATAGGTTGAGCAGTACTCTTTCGCTATAATATTTTTTGGTAATCTTGATGATATTTTGCTACTAGTATTTGACGGTACATTTTCTCAATGTCAGCTGTAAATACTACTTGATGTTTTCGCCACCTAAGTAGAATTACACTGAGTTCATCTTCTAAGGTAGGTCCGATATGAACCTTGTCATTGAAAGATTGTTGCTCTTTATTTTTAGTTAATGCATCAAAAAGTACTCCTAGCTTTGTAGTTGTGCTGTCTTCTTGAAGTACAGCATGGTGTGGCAAGAAATATGGTGTGATTGTGGTATTTTTGGTTTCAATATAAGACTCGGTAACTTCTTCCATGTGGTCAATGTTCAAGTATTCCTCCATAAACTTCACGTATTTGATATGTAGGTCTGAGCTTTGCCGAAATCTTTATTCCATTTGTAAGAAACGAATGAAAGCATTTGGTTTAGAGTTCAGACTTCCTGGTAAACCTTCCCCTTTGAAAGGCATTCTGACGGTGTATCGGCCATCATCATCTCTTGTATGAGTTACTGCATATTGTTTCTCACAATCTTCTTCATCAGGACTAAGCTTGCGCCCTGATGAGATGTTTGTAACCTCCCAGAAATGTCGTAACGGAAATTCCAAATTGTTATCAGTTACAAAAGAAATCTTGACGTAAAACGAAGATTGATGTCATTTTGTGGTGAAGAGTTGGTCTGATAAAATCCACCCTAATGATGTTTCTTGTGCTAAGGGTGTCCCAGTAGGTCCGTTAATAACACATTCCTTTATAATATCAACAAAAATATTTGAACCCAAAAAGATATCGACCTTTCGTGCAACATAATAATTTGGGTCAGCCAACTCTAATTTCTCGATTTGAGGCCAGGGTTGTGTCGTTACATTTTGTGCTGGCAATAAACCTGTCAACCTTTTAAGTATAAAGGCATCTAATTGACCTTCATAAGAAGAACGAAAATGGGATGTTATTTTACATGAAATTGAACTGTGAATAATATTAGCTTATTTTGTTCGAAGTCCACTTACTACTGTTTTGTAATTTAGCCCTTGAGACGACTCTCGTGGCTCTCCGGGAAATTGTTTAGTGAAAATACTAGAGTTCACCTTAAAGAGGAATCGCGATGTTGTGGCTCGATTTCGGATAGATCCGTGTAATGTATGGTGGATCGCTTTATTTTTTATAGGGGTTAATGAAAATAGGACTTACATGAACTGCTTTTAGTCAAATGTTTGAAGTTTATCCAGCATTCACTCACTTTGAACGAAAAAAAATAAATAAATACACTTTCTTTTCACAATTTAGTTTATTATCTTTTCTTTTCCTTTTTTATTTTACAAAATTCTTTTATTATTTCTTATTTCATTTACTGAACTTCTAAATCAATTCGACACAAAATTATTTCTTATTTCATTTGTAAGATTTTTAAATCAATTTGACACAAAACTATTTCTTATTTCGTTTATAAAACTACTAAATCAATTAGACACAAAGTTATTTCTTATTTCATTTATAAGATTTTTAAATTAATTTGACACAAAATTATATCTTATTGCATTTATAAAACTACTAAATCAATTCGACACAAAGTTATTTCTTATTTCATTTATAAGATTTTTTTAAATTAATTTGACACAAAATTATATCTTATTTCATTTATAAGATTTTTAAATCAATTTGACACAAAACTATTTCTTATTTCGTTTATAAGATTTTTTAAATTAATTTGACACAAAATTATATCTTATTTCATTTATAAGATTTTTTAAATTAATTTGACACAAAATTATATCTTATTTCATTTATAAGATTTTTAAATCAATTTGACACAAAACTATTTCTTATTTTGTTTATAGGATTTTTTAAATTAATTTGACACAAAATTATATCTTATTTCATTTAAAAGATTTTTAAATCGATTTGACACAAAACTATTTCTTATTCCGTTTTCTCGCGTACCGACTGCGGGCTCATTAAATTATTGTCTACTACTGTACTCAACTTGCAAAACTCAAAAAAACTTAACGACTTTACTTTAAGTCATTACCGCGTATCCGATATTTTAGAACTGAACTTTACTTGCTTTAAAAAAACGTAACGACTTTAGTTTAAGTCGTTCACGCGTATCCGATATTTTTAAACTGACTTTTTGGTTATTCAAAGCCAGTATTTTTATAGGCAGAAAATTCATACTTTGTACTCATTATTTTTTAGGTCGCAGAACATTTATGTAATAGTTCTGGTTTACTTTCTTTCTAGAATGTTTTCATTGATTTCATAATTCATGCCAATAACATGTATTTTGTAATCAATGTAATTTTTTGCCGATAATGAGTTTCGAAATGCATCAAGTAATTTTAATGCATTTCGCAATTCATTACTTTTCATTCACAAAGTAGAACTTTCGCAGAAAAGTGTCTACAGTAATTTTTGGTTCTTTACTGTGATTTCTAACTGGAAGTATGTGTAATGTTTTATTACATTACACTACTGCATGCGTTGGTTTTCTAAATAATTGCAGACGTTAAACTGCATCTTCTGTAATAAACGAGGCTTGAGACCCGTGATCTATTAGAGCTCGTAAAACTGCTATCTCGTCAGTAGGTATCCTGGCACTTGGCCAGGTTACGTGTATTCTGGCGCTTGGCCAGGTGGGCGTGGCCAACCAATTGGAGCGAAGCATTTGTTTCTTTCTGTCTTCTATCTCTTTCTATGGGTGTGACAGGGGGAATTAGGGTGGGGAGAGGTACGTAGCGGTCTCTCTAAGCGATGGCGGTACCGTTGGTGGTGGGGAAGAATGGGTGTTGCCACACCCCTAAAATGGGCTGTCGGGGTTTTAAACATGGCTGTTGTTATATCTTGATATATTGCTATGGCAACACTATTAATCCTTTTTAGACAGACAATAACCTCAAATAAGAAAGAACATGTGGTGATTTGTAAAAGAATTAAATAATTTTAAAATAAAGAATAAACTAATTAATAACCTACAAAAATTGTGTAAATTACATAAAAGATACAACAAATTGGCGACGAGGATGCTAAAGAACTTACATTAAAAGAAAAAAAAATTTTTTACAAATTTACAAAGCAAAGAAAAATGACGACTAATCCAGTAATAGTACAAAATTTGCAGACCGCTTTCAACATTGAAAGTTTTGATATTACAAAATTAAATTGGTCACGTTGGGTGGAACGGTTGGAAACGTCATTTGAGATATTTGGATGTGAGGAATCCAAGAAAATTAGTTTATTACTACACTACATGGGACAGGAGACATATAACGTTCTCTGCTTTAAAATTGCGCCACAAAAACCATCAATGCAAACTTATAAGGAAATCGTAAAGACACTACAAGAATACTACGACCCAGTTCCGCTCGAGATAGTGGAGAATTACAGATTTCATTTGAGAAAACAACACGAAAGTGAATCAGCTGAAGAATTCATGGTGGCATTGCGGAAGCTCTCGATACATTGCAACTTTGGTAATTACTTAGAAACGGCGTTGAGAAATCAATTCGTTTTTGGGCTTCGCAGTCAAAAAATCCAGAACAGGCTTTTGGAGGTGAAACAACTTACAATGAAAGCAGCGTTGGATACTACTTCATCCATGGAATTATCTGAACGAGCTGGTGCAGAATTTCATATAAAAAAAGAAGGAATGAATTACATGAATTTAAAATCGAAAAAGAAAATTTCAAGTCTGACAGCTAAATCAAATAAATCACAGGAGGCAAAAAATGATAATAATTTCTCAAGGGTACAAACTAAATGTTATCGTTGCGGCAATGAGACACATTTGGCAAATAAATGTTTCCATAAAAATACGGAATGTTTGTATTGTAAAAAAATACGTCATATAAAAAAAGTGTGTCTCAAAGCCAAAAACAAAAATTCGGTTACTGCTGTTACTACAAACCATATTGAGGAATTGTGTCATATGAATGATATTAGCATTAATAAAAAATTTTGTGCAAGATTAAAAATTAATAATATCTTTTTAGAATTTGAGATTGATACTGGATCTCCGGTGACATTGATAAATCAGACAGGTGTAAAGGAAATTTTTGGAAAATTGCCTTTGCAAAAGTCAGATCGTGATTTAATTAGTTATTGCAATTCGAAAATACGAATACTTGGCTTTGCAAACGTTCTTGTGGAGACGGGAACGGGTGTGTTGAATTAGAAATTATATGTTGTCGATTCGAACAAACATCCTTTGTTAGGACGTGAATGGCTTACAAAATTAAAATTAGACTGGAATAAGGTTTTCAACGAAAATATTGCATGCTCAGAGTTAATGAAATTACAATCGAATAGTAAAATTTCGGAAGAAATTGATATGTTGATAAAAAAATACGCTAACGTATTTGAAGAATCGGCCGGTAAAATAAAAAACATATTGGCAAGAATTAAGGTAAAAACTAATTGCACACCAGTTTTTATAAAAGCACGGCGAGTGCCTTTTTCGCTAAAAAATATTGTTGAGAAAGAATTGGAAGAATTGGTCAGAAATGACATTTTGGAGAAAGTTGAAACAAGTCAATGGGCTACGCCAATTATACCAGTTCGGAAAAGTGACAATAGAGTCAGAATATGTGGAGATTACAAAATTACAGTAAATCCAAATCTAATTGTTAATGAACACCCATTACCAACTGTAGACGAAATGTTTGCTACAATGGCAGGTGGAGAAAAATATACTAAATTAGATTTGACGAAAGCTTATTTACAAATGGAAGTTCATCCAGAGGACCAAGAAGTACTCACGTTAAGTACTCATAAAGGGTTATTCAGACCCAAAAGATTAATGTATGGTATCGCATCAGGCCCAGCCAAGTGGCAAAAAGAAATAGAATACATTTTAAAAGATATTGATGGGTTAACCGTTTTTATTGATGACATAAAAATTACTGCAAAAGATGATATCACTCATCTAAAACGATTAGAAGAGGTATTGAAACGACTAAGTGAGTACAATATGCGTATAAACCTGAAAAAGAGTGAATTTATGGCGGACCAAATTGAATACTGTGGATACATCATTGGTAAGGAGGGTATTCACAAAATGAAACAGAAAGTTGATGCAATTCAGAATATGCGGAGGCCAGAAAATAAAGATGAAATTCGTTCTTTTGTCGGTCTGGTAAATTACTATGGCAGATTTTTGCAAAACTTAAGTACAATTTTATACCCGATAAATAACCTACTAAAAGACGTACCATTTAATTGGAATGAGGAATGTGAAAAATCATTTCGAGAAATAAAAAAACAAATGCAGTCAGAAGTTGTACTGGTACATTACGATACGAAATTACCTTTAGTATTGGCTACAGATGCTTCACCATGTGGTGTAGGTGCTGTGTTAAGTCACATATACCCTGACGGTACAGAAAGACCAATTCAATACGCGTCACAAACTCTTTCACCAGTTCAACAAAAATGCAGCCAAATCGATCGAGAAGCATATGCAACTGTGTTTGGAATTAAAAGATTTTGCCAGTATGTCTACGCGCGAAAGTTCATTTTGATAACAGATAATAAACCAATTATGCAAATATTCTCTCCACAGAAGGGATTACCAGCTTTGTCAGCAACACGAATGCAACATTATGTTATCATGTTAGAATCTTTCGATTACGAAATTCAGTATAGAAAACCCAAAGATCACTCAAACGCGGACGCAATGTCGCGATTACCTATTAAAGATAAATATACAAATATAGAAGAATTTGATGTGATTGAAATTAATGCTATTGAAACACTACCGCTGACAGTAAAAGATTTGGGACAAGCTACTAAAAATGATGATGAAGTTGCACCATTGATTAAAGCATTACGAGAGGGGCGAATTTGTGATGCAAATAATCGTTTTGGCATTGATCAAAAAGAGTTTTCTTTGCAACAAAATTGTTTATTAAGAAATATTCGAGTATATATACCTAAAGCACTGAGGAAACGTGTTTTAGACGAACTGCATTCTACGCATTTCGAAATGTCCAGAACGAAATCACTCGCCAGAAGTTACTGTTGGTGGAAATACATAGATAAAGATATTGAAATTTAAAATTGGAGAAAGAGTGGCCGCTAGAGATTATATAACTAATGAAAAATGGAAATTTGGAAATATTACGAAAATAGTAGGAAAACTACATTTCTTAGTGAAACTGGACGATAGTGGAGTATGGAAAAGGCATACTGATCAATTACGAAAAGTGGGACCTTCGGTTTCAGTTCCAATGCAATCGTTTGATGACACATATCCGAACGATGACATGATTTCGGAAGGAATTCAGAATTTAGATGCAAATCAATACGCCCTACCGAACACGCAGGAAATTTCAAAGCCTGAACTGGAAGCCAAAATGATAACACCGATTGAATCAAGAGTCACTAAAGAATCCAGTATCGCAAAAAGTACTGAAATGGAGGGTACTGGATTGAGAAGATCAACTAGACCTCGTCAAGCACTTCCAGACTTACATATAAATAAATAAAGAATAAAGATAAGATAAATAGATAAATAGATAAATAAGAATAAAGATACCTTAGTTTTAAGAAAAGAATTTTGAAATGTAAATTAAATAGAAATGAAATCGTCTTATTCTTTTGCGGCGAAGAGTTGTTATATCTTGATATATTGCTATGGCAACACTATTAATACTTTTTAGACAGACAATAACCTCAAATAAGAGAGAGCATGTGGTGATTTGTAAAAGAATTAAATAATTTTAAAATAAAGAATAAACTAATTAATAACCTACAAAAATTGTGTAAATTACATAAAAGATACAACAGCTGTCGACTAATTGTTTTAAACATGGCTGTCGACCAATTGTTTTTAAATGTGGCTGTAGACCAATTATTTTAAAATATCGCTGTCGACACATGTCAGGGCGTGGTATTTAGTGTTATGTAAAAATTCTTTGGATGTTTTCACCTTGGATCTTTCCGGAATTTGAATCGCAAAAACTTGTGACAACGTTGTTCTCTTTTTTTTATCGTGACGAAACTTATTTTTCTTTGTTTTGGATGTTCTACCGCAGGAATTCAATTTGTGTTTGAGCAAAAGCTCTTTCAGAATATTTCCCTCTTTTGAGAAACTTTCTCGTTTTCGATGTGGGTAAATATGACTGGGAGGTGGCTTGCGATCTGTGTCAAGTTGTATAACCTTGTTTCCAAAATGAAGAATTTCAAAAAAGAACTTACATAGTTTTCTGCTTTTATTACAGCCTGGCACTTACGCAAATTTATTAAACACTATTATAAACAAAAAACCAAAACACTTTTATGTTCTTAACACGATTTATTTCTTACTACTTTTTAATTTACAGAATTCGGTTACAGTTTAAAACTCGATTTTCTTTTTTTTTTTGTAAAAATAACTTCTTATTTGATTCACAATTTTCTTATTTGAAATTAACTTTAAAACATTTAAGAAAAACAACTTCCTATTCGATTCACAATTTTCTTATTTGAGATTAACTTTAAAACATTTAAAAAACAACTTCTTGTTCGATTCACAATTTTCTTATTTGAAATTAACTTTAAGACATTTAAAAAACAACTTCTTATTCGATTCACAATTTGAAATTAACTTTAAGACATTTAAAAAAACAACTTCTTATTCAATTCACAATTTTCTTATTAGAAATTAACTTTAAGACATTTAAAAAACAACTTCTTATTCGATTCACAATTTGAAATTAACTTTAAAACATTTAAAAAAAAACAACTTCTTATTCGATTCACAATTTTCTTATTTGATAACTGGCGTTTTCGCCTAGATTCTTCCGTTCGTGTTTTACTTGAATAACCAAACAATAACTTGTATCCGATATTTTTAGAACTCTTCACGGCTACCCGATATTTTAGAACTGCCTTTTGATTATTCAAAGCAGCCTTTTTATAGCTAGAAAATTACGTACTTTGTACCTAGCGCTCGAATTAAGTCACAGAAACGTTGGTGAGTTAACCAAACGTCCTGATTTACTTTCGATTTGGAAACTTTCCTTCATCAATTTCGAAATGCACCAAATGATATTAATGCGTTTCGCAATTGGCTATTTTCCGTTAATTTTATTGCCGATAGTGCAAAGTACAATTTTCGCTGTAGAAGTAAATAATGTTCCGAAACTTTTTAGTTTACAGAAAACATTATTGCTCTCAAAAATGTTGCGGTACATTTTTGGTTTACAACAACATTTGAGGTTTCAGAAACATATTAGTTTCGTAAAACATGTTGTTGCGAAGTGCGTTACTCTTTGGAAGATGTATGTAATGTTTTGTTACATAACATTAGGACGTATTTTTTTTGTACAGGATTATTTAACCATCTGGTAATAATTAATTTTAAATTTATGGTCGTCGTAAAAAAAAATCGTCGTGAAATGTGAGTCGAAACAGTTGGTTTAAAAAAACAATATGATTTTAAAATTACACATGTGGTAGGGGGTTGGGGAAAATGTTTATGGTCGACAAGACGTGTGATATTTTTCGACAGGTATATGTATATTTTTGAAGTGAAAACTTCTTTAGCCGCGTTGGAAGTGATTTGAAACTCGATGAAACGCTAAAAAAGCGCCACTTTATTACCAAGATGAAATACCAGTCGATCAGAATTCATAGCAACAAAAATTTTGCATAAAAAATGTTTTCAGATAAATATGCCCATATTTCAGAAAAAAATTTTTTCTGAAATTTTGCCTTGCTATTATTCTGATTCATGAGCGCCGGATACATAGAATACAGTATACAGTGTTTCCTATTATCTTCGTCTCTTCTTTGTGCGATGCTTCGTAAAGCTATATGGATCAAATAGAAACTAAAGAATTCATAGCGTCGTGTATTGTTCACGTGTATAGTTTTTTGAATATTTTATCATTTTAATAAAACATTTTCCAAGTATGCCGCAAACTAATGCCACAAAAAGTTTACGACCTCATGTACAGGATCTGCAATTAGACATAATAGCATGGTCGTCGACTTTTCTAATTCTTACCGAGGCTTGGATGAAAAATGAAATTATTGTAGACATTCCGAATTTTGATATTGTTGTTCAATATAAAGGAAAATATACGAGGGCAGCCGGAGTTGCAATATACCATAATAATATAAAAGACCGAGCCCGTGTTATTACTCCACAAACAGATCTCAATGCACAACAACTAGAATCATTGTCTGTTCAGCTTTCTAAAATGGGAGAAATATCTGCTTGTGAAAGCAGATTGGACCATAATAAATCAGTTATAATTGTTACATTTTACACTTCTCCCAACCAATCAATAAATACAATTATTGAATTCATCCACGAAAATTTGCTAAAGTACACACCAGGAATATCGCTAATTCTTAAAAAAGATTACGATAAAATTCCGATGATTTTAAGTTGGGATTTTAATGTTAGCTTTGCATTGGATACAGCGCTCCCTTTCATTGAGTTCCTCAACACCAAATTAAATTTAAAATGTGCAGTAATCGTACTGAATCGACAACAAGATCGAAAACAGTAATTGACGCTGTATTTCAAAGATATATTGATCAAATCCAAACCAAATCATTCATTTCACACTTTAGTTATCAAAAGCCACTCGTGTCATTTATTGAAATTGAAAGCAAAAAGTGTGTATAATAAAATGTAAAAAAACTTTTGAACTTGGTACCAATATTTTAATAAATAAACCCTATAAATATCCCACCCCTGATACTCGTCTTATTCTCTCGCTGTTTAGTTTTCCGAAGGTTTCACTTCTACCGCGTGTGCACAGCACACATGATTTTTTTTTTAATTTAATTGTTTATGTATATTTTCTCCAGCTATATTAGTACAAAATTTAATCAGAATGCAATTAATTGTTCGTAGTAAATGCATGTAAGTTTATGGAAATAATATGAAAACGCAAATGTGGGAAAGAGATAAGTGGATAAGAAATTTTGGTATAAAAGGGCCGAATTATCTGAAGATTAGTGATTTATTAAAATAAATTTCAATAGTACGGACGAAAGTAAACATGTTCAAAATAACTAGTGAACGGGAAGTTTTAGTGCGGAGGTTTAATTTGACTGGGTATAAAATTAATTTCCAAATCAGTTCGATACCCGAGAATGAAGATCCGACTCGTTGGATTAAGTCACCGATAGATGGTGTTGTTGTTAAAGCCACAGAAGGTTTTGCACCAGGTGATTTTGTAGGTTTCACATTCTATGGAAAAAACTTTAATGAAAGGGGCCCCGGCTGGGTCACTTTTAAACCAGTGAGTGAAGTTAAATTTGGCGACATTTGGGAAATTATTTCCAAAATTTTCCATAGCAATTCCGAGGGAAGAAGTACCGATACATTTTGCTTAACTGCAACTTATGATTACCTCTCTAACTGCAGCATTTTGTTGCAGCTATTATTGTGAAATGTGTCATGTTAGGTACCATGTTAGAAATGAGCATCGATGTGTTGGATCCTGCCCATGTTGTCAACAGTCCCCGCCCTGTGAAAATGGCGTTCCAAATAAATATTGTGCAGCGTGCAATCGGTATTTTAGAGGAACTATATGTTTCGAAAATCATGTAAAAAGTCTTTGTAAAGAACTAAAACGGTTTATGGAAAGCATGAAACTGTACCGCAGATATAGATTTCACGTGTGTGGAGAAATATTTTGCAACAACTGTCAAAAACATGTCGCTGGCAATCATCTCTGTTTTATAACTCCAAATTCGGATAAAATGGATCACCCTACGAATTTTTACGTATATTACGACCTAGAAACGCGGCAAGAAAAAGTTCTAGGTGCCGGGGAAGCAATAAAATTGCATGAACCGAATTTGTGCATTTTTTCTAAAAGATGTAATGTATGCATTAATGTGGAAGGACAATATTGTAGTGAAAAGTGCGGATATAGAGTGGAAATTTTACAACAAAACGTTATTGGAAATTTTTTTAAATATTTATTAAATGTGCGGAAAGTCCATAAACGTGTTATAGTGCTCGCGCATAACGGCCAGGCGTTTGATCATCAATTTATTTTGAACTATGTGCTCCAAAAGTCTAATATTAAACCGCAATTGATCATGCGGGGTACAAAAACCATATTGATGATTATTGGGAATATAAAGTTCATAGATTCGTTGAACTACTAAATACTATGAATGTTGATGATCGGAAATGCTTTCTACAATGGTATGAGGAACACAAAAACGACGAATTCAACATGCAGCGTGATCTAATAGATTACTGCAAGAGCGATGTGGAGATTCCAGCGGAAGGGTATCTCAAATTTCGAAGTTTGATGCTGAAGGAATGTAATGTATGCCCACTCGCGGAAGCAGTAAGGACAGCGTCTGCGTGTAACCTGGTATTCAGACGTAATTTTCTTCGGTCGTATACAATCGGCCTAGTACCAAAAGCAGGCTATCGTGAGGAAAAAATCGCATCGAAAGTTGCTATACAGTGGTTGCTTTGCGAGGAAAAACAACGTAAAATAAAAATCCGGCACGCGTACAACCAGAAAGAAGCTGTTATAAAGGCGGTAAAAGTTGATGGCTACTGCGAGGAGACGGGACAAATTTTTGAATTTCTCGGCTGCTATTACCACGGTCACCCCGTCTGTCTCCCTCGGAAAAGAGATGCTTGTCTGTATGAAGGCTCAGGCGAGACATTAAATTCCCGATACGAATTTACTGTATTTAAAACTGAGAGGCTTCGATCGTCGGGATATGAGGTAATAGAAAAGTGAGAATGTGAATTCCGAAAAGAAATGTATGCTAACACGGAATTGAAAAGGTACATGAGTAACCATTCTGTACTAGCCGTTGCTCCACTTAATCCTCGCGATGCATTTTTCGGTGGTCGTACGGGTAACGCCAGAACTTATTATAAATGTAAGTCAGGAGAGAAAATTAAATATATTGATGTATGCTCTCTCTATCCGTGGGTATGTAAAAATGGAAAATTCCCCAATGCCCATCGGAAATTATATGTTGGTAACGTGGAGTGCTCCAAGCTAAATTTAACAAAAATTGATGGCCTGATTAAATGCAAAATTTTACCACCACAAAATCTGTATCATCCTGTCCTACCGATGAAACAAAACCAAAAGTTGATGTTCTCATTATGCTTCACATGTAGTTTGGAAAAAAGTGAAGAGGGTTGTACTCATGTAGAAATTGAAAGGGGATTAACTGGAACATGGGTATTGGATGAGGTAAATAAGGCCATTGAAAAGGGTTACCAACTGCTGGAAATTTATGAAATATAGTCTTATGAGGTGCGGCAAAAAACAGATGGCCTCTTCACAGAAATGATGAACAAATTCCTAAAAATGAAACAGGAAGCTTCTGGGTGGCCTAGTACATGTGCTACAGAGGAGGAAAAACACGCATATGTTAAAGAATTCTTTGAGAATGAGGAAATAGTATTACAACCAGAAAAAATAGAAAAAAACCCTGGTTTAACATCCACTGCTAAGCTGATATTAAATTCATTTTGGGATAAATTTGGTCAACGAGAAAACCAATCGAAAACCTCTATAATAACACATCCAGATGGATTATATGCACTTTTATCGGATCCATCTAAAGCAGTTAACCATATTTTACCAGTTAAAGATGAAACCCTGATTGTG